>JBAIZL010000007.1:45976920-46104420 GCA_036971475.1 Prosapia bicincta
TAAGGCGAGACATTAATGTCCATGAAATCTTTGATAAACCAATATAATTGTAAATGTTGCAAACAATTTACTAAACGTATCTGTGGCGTTGTATAACATTTCCATGAAATCTTTGATAAACCAATATAAATGTGAATATTGCAAACAATTTACTAAACGTATCTGTGGCGTTGTATAACATTTTCATGAAATCTTTGATAAACCAATATAAATGTGAATGTTGCAAACAATTTACTAAACGTATCTGTGGCGTTGTATAACATTTTCATGAAATCTTTGATAAACCAATATAAATGTGAATGTTGCAAACAATTTACTAAACGTATCTGTGGCGTTGTACAACATTTCCATGAAATCTTTGATAAACCAATATAAATGTGAATGTTGCAAACAATTTACTAAACGTATCTGTGGCGTTGTATAACATTTCCATGAAATCTTTGATAAACCAATATAAATGTGAATGTTGCAAACAATTTACCAAACGTATCTGTGGCGTTGTATCGACTTTACAAGAAACCATTCTTGTTTAGTAACATAACCAATAAAACCATTTTCAAATCAGAACCAATTTTAAAGTTGAAATTTTCCGCCAAATTAACTCCGATATTGACAACCGCAGTTATTGAGGCAAATAAGAGGGTTGTTTGCGCGGGAACGGACAAAGTTAAATTGGAAAACAAACAATGTTTGTGAGAGCCATATTTACTCGGCGCCTGTTACAACACCCTACGACACTCAGTTTATTAACAGCGATATTAAAGTGACTCGGTTTTATTTCAGGTGGTTAGGAACGAATGCTTCTTTATTTCTCTCTGCAATTATTAAACGTCGTAAATAGAATCATTCCAAGTAGCAACTTCATTTAAAAATACTGCTTTCCAAATAGTTATATTGAAATTTCCAGTATTTTTGTGCAAACGGAATTCCATTTCTTGACACGATGGTTTCTGTCACTATCATGATATAGTGATAAAATATTGTTGACAGCATATTACAAAATATGTTCGTGGATTTTACTGTTCATGACGATCGACGAAACCTTTACGTTTATCTTATGATTAATTACCAACAAGTTCGGGAATCCGTTTAATTAATATAAAAACCATGTTAAAAAACTTAGACCAGCGTATTTTTATCAAACTCTCTGTAAAAATCTGGAGGTTTACCATTTTTTTATTAAATACCGAAGATCTGATAAGTCTAGTATTGCTGCCCATATTTTAGAGACCAATCACAATCTAGATGTTAATAATGTCAAGTTAATTAAGAATGTTAGAACTAATAGGTTGTTAAATAGTTTCGAAAGTTTAAAAATTAGTAAACATAAACCAGAGAATTTATTAAATTCTGATAGAGGTCCTATTCTTCATTCAATTTTATATTCATTTCTTAAATAGGATTATGATTTTTATATTAAATTTTGTGTTGGTTATAATTTCAAAAAACAATTTTAATTATGTATTTATTGTATTTTTAATTTATATTTTAGTAAGTTGACGTAAGATATCTTGCTTTCACTCGATGGGCGTGGCTACGCCTTGTTTAACAGGTGGGGCCGCGGCGGTCGGAGTGGGAGTGACTAGTTCTGTAGATTATAAATAAGGTATTTTTCTATCGTTATTCAGTCTTTGTATGTTATCCCTCTGAGGATGGTTACTTTGTAACTGAAATGTACATAAGGGTAAAATAAAGAAAGTTTGTGGTTAAGAGGTTTTTGTGTATTTATTATTAAATTCAACCACAGTATACTCCTAATAAATAGTAATCCTAAAATATATTTCGGTTTAAGAAAACGTGTTAAATCATGGAATTTCAATTTGCCTGAAATCTTGGGAATTTCACGATGAACAAATTCCCACCGGAGAGCTGTTCTAATTAGGAGATACTGAAAAGGTATCAAAAGATTATGTTCACTAGTTAAACACAACGTGAGAAAGTTTCAGCTTTAAATGACTTTTCCTTGGTTTCTACTTGGGAGCTTTACAATAGACGACGAAGCATACAAGGAGGAGCAGGAGAGTAACAGGACGTTAAGTACCCAAAGTTATATTTAAACACGAGGCAACGCCTTAAACTTAAACAGCTGATTTCGAAGTACTAACGGTCAGATATTTTTTCATGACCGAATCATTAAAGTCGCCGTAACTAGTTGGAACCTCAAAAGGTTCTGCATATAACAGATTAAAACATATGTATTTTATTTACTGTATTACTAGTTACCTACAAAAATATAATATATATAATTTCAATAATTTGCATAGTAAATATATTATTATTTATTAATACATATATAATAATAATAACTGAAACAGTAAATGTTTTTAAAAGAAGAGCCCATGAAATGCTGCACAGGAAAGCACTTTGGCCCAGGTAATTCTTGATTGTATTACAGGTCTTGCGTTTCTGGGTGAAACCATCTAAACCGTTTTTGTAGTGGTGGGGGGCGCGGAGTCAGCCGTCGCCATGTCTGATTATGACTAGCGCCCGTTACCCCTCTAGTGGCGGTCGTCCCCACTCCGCCGCTACATTTCCCCCTAGCCAGGCTTAACGACGTTCCGCAAGACCTATAGTAAGGGTGTAAATCTGATGTCTCGGCTTCTAAACACCTGATTCTCAGTTATGTGTCTTCGGACGTGCTGTGCCCCAGTTTAGTATCATACCCAACAGTTACTCATGTCTGAACATTACTCTGTGATCATTACGTCAACTTCATTTTAGCGGGGTGAGAAGTGAGCTGGACAGAAGGGCCTGGGGAGTGTAGATGTACATGTTGCTGCAGAGGTAAACCACACTAGAATCATGTCAGAAGTATTGTACGACAAATATAAATAGTCAATATCTATACAACTATTCTTTGAGCTTAGCTTGTAAGGTTATGTTAAAACAAATAAAAACATAGACAAAACTCACAAATTATTCATCTAATAACTCATACGCGTTTCAATGACAAAGTCATCATCATCATCAGTGAGTGTTACTACTACAAACTCTAACATACAACTCAAAATTTAGTTTTGTACAGTTGTAAGTTAGAGTTTGTAGTGGTAACACTCACTCATGATGATGACTTGGTCATTGAAACGCGTACGAGTTAATAAATGATTAATTTGTGAGTTTTGTGTATGTTTTATTTGTTTTAGTCAATATTTACTTCTCGTCAATAAATGAAGTTAACGGCGATATTTATGCTGTTGTGTAAGATTAGATCTGTTTAACATCAGCTGTTGAATGTGCCTAACTCTTGTACATAGTCAGCTGTTGAATGTGCCTAACTCTTGTACATAGGCAGCTGTTGAATGTGCCTAACTCTTGTACATAGTCAGCTGTTGAATGTGCCTAACTCTTGTACATAGGCAGCTGTTGAATGTGCCTAACTCTTGTACATAGTCAGCTGTTGAATGTGCCTAACTCTTGTACATAGGCAGCTGTTGAATGTGCCTAACTCTTGTACATAGGCAGCTGTTGAAGAATCCAAACTCCTAGCCTAGTAGCTAAAATTAACCAATTAATACGATATTGGAGCAAACAATGACTTTAGTGAGATTATAAGGGGCGACCAGTTATAATGCCTACAAGACGAGTTAACGAAGCTGCAGACAACTCGGCAGAACTGGGATTTATCGCACAGAAATGTATTTCTCAGAATCGAAGTAAAAACAAGGGTATAGGGAAAGTGTGCGCTAGTGTTGGCTAACTTAATATCAGAGATACAAGCAAGAAGTAATAATAATAGAAATGCAAACCTCAAGACACTTAATAACCAGAAACAAACATGAATAATAAGTGCCATCAGAGAGAGATTTAACTCGATTAGTAAGATGAGATAAAGTAAAGGAAAATAACAGTATATTACTGGAATGGTGATACAGTATAAGATTCTAAGACATCTGCTTCGAAAGAATAGCTCAGTTGGGGCATAAGCAGAGGGAAAATATACATGGAAAAAGTAAGTTTCCCATCATAAGAAACAATTATTTTTCTACTGAAAAGGGTTTCTCGGTTATAAAATGCAGGTTAAGTCAGGTTTATTATATTTAGAAAACCACATATAAGTTATAAATTGATGTGTTTATGTCATTAATTATTTGTGTTTATATTTGGGTTAATAAATATTTTACATTAGCGTTTGAAGGATAATGAGACAAAGAGAAGGATAAGGAGACAAAGAGAGAGATAAGGAGACAAAGAGAAGGATAAGGAGTCAAAGAGAGGGATAAGGAGACAAAGAGAAGGATAGGGAGACAAAGAGAAGGATAAGGAGACAAAGAGAGGGATAAGGAGACAAAGAGAAGGATAGGGAGACAAAGAAAAGGATAAGGAGACAAAGAGAGGGATAAGGAAACAAAGAGAAGGATAGGGAGACAAAGAGAAGGATAAGGAGACAAAGAGAAGGATAAGGAGACAAAGAGAAGGATAAGGAGAAAAGAGAAGGATAAGGAGACAAAGAGAAGTGTAAGGAGACAAAGAATCTTTTAGAGCTCGGGAATAGTTCATGATGACGTCACGCGATCTAAGGAACGTGTAAAGTCTCCAAGTAAGATATACATCTTTGCGTATACACGTGTTTATATATCTTGAAGGTAATTTGAATATTTTGTTTTCAAAGTTTGGATTTTATTAAGAACTACTTTAGATAGCCATAGTTAGAGATGTTTAAAGAAACGAGAGGCAACACAAACGAATATGTTCTACTTCTACCAACACATTTCCAAAAACCTGATAATATCGAAGGCAGGCCGGCTATGTAGAAACGTTAATAAAATAATAAACTTTTACACCAACTTGGAAAATATTTTTTTAATAATTTTGAGCCTTTTTAAGTTTCTATGAACTGCTACATTGTCTAGCAGAAATGGCCTTCTAAAACGTGATAGTTGTAATGAGTGTTAACAGATATATAAACTTTCGAGTAACAAAATGATACAGTTGTGATGTTCAAGTCTACATTAGATAGCTGAAAGAGAAAGGCCTACATCACCCTTGTTAAGCATCCACGGTAAGATTAAGTTATGCATATTAAAATAATTTAATTTAGATTAGAGGAAAACCTGTGGAATTCTTGCCCCGTGCAATGGCTGTTTACATTAACCGAGACACGTGTAGACTTAACTGCACCGACACCAGGCAGGACATGTTTCCTGTACGATCACTGTATGTTAACAAGCTACGTGGACTTTATCTGAGCATTCGAGTGCTGGACATGAGGTTAGGAGTATGCAGAATTAGTGAGGGTAGTGAATAGTGTAGTCATACGCCTAGTTAACTTCCTGAATTAAATACTTAGTGCAAATGTATTTGCTAAGCTATCGTACGAACCCCGAAAGTTAGACGTTTCCAGGATTACTGAAACATTGGTTTTTACGGTAATTTGAAGGTTGGGCGTTGCCATGATGCTTGAAATAATGTTTGTTTTAACACGATTTCTGAAATATTGTGGTTCTACAGTAACTCGAACGTTAGGGATTTCCAGGATTACTGAAATATTGGTTTTTACGGTAATTTGAAGGTTGGGCGTTGCCATGATGCTTGAAATAATGTTTGTTTTAACATGATTTCTGAAATATTGTGGTTCTACAGTAACTCGAACGTTAGGGATTTCCAGGATTACTGAAATATTGGTTTTTACGGTAATTTGAAGGTTGGGCGTTGCCATGATGCTTGAAATAATGTTTGTTTTAACATGATTTCTGAAATATTGTGGTTCTACAGTAACTCGAACGTTAGGGATTTCCAGGATTACTGAAATATTGGTTTTTACGGTAATTTGAAGGTTGGGCGTTGCCATGATGCTTGAAATAATGTTTGTTTTAACATGATTTCTGAAATATTGTGGTTCTACAGTAACTCGAACGTTAGGGATTTCCAGGATTACTGAAATATTGGTTTTTACGGTAATTTGAAGGTTGGGCGTTGCCATGATGCTTGAAATAATGTTTGTTTTAACATGATTTCTGAAATATTGTGGTTCTACAGTAACTCGAACGTTAGGGATTTCCAGGATTACTGAAATATTGGTTTTTACGGTAATTTGAAGGTTGGGCGTTGCCATGATGCTTGAAATAATGTTTGTTTTAACATGATTTCTGAAATATTGTGGTTCTACAGTAACTCGAACGTTAGGGATTTCCAGGATTACTGAAATATTGGTTTTTACGGTAATTTGAAGGTTGGGCGTTGCCATGATGCTTGAAATAATGTTTGTTTTAACATGATTTCTGAAATATTGTGGTTCTACAGTAACTCGAACGTTAGGGATTTCCAGGATTACTGAAATATTGGTTTTTACGGTAATTTGAAGGTTGGGCGTTGCCATGATGCTTGAAATAATGTTTGTTTTAACATGATTTCTGAAATATTGTGGTTCTACAGTAACTCGAACGTTAGGGATTTCCAGGATTACTGAAATATTGGTTTTTTACGGTAATTTGAAGGTTGGGCGTTGCCATGATGCTTGAAATAATGTTTGTTTTAACATGATTTCTGAAATATTGTGGTTCTACAGTAACTCGAACGTTAGGGATTTCCAGGATTACTGAAATATTGGTTTTTACGGTAATTTGAAGGTTGGGCGTTGCCATGATGCTTGAAATAATGTTTGTTTTAACATGATTTCTGAAATATTGTGGTTCTACAGTAACTCGAACGTTAGGGATTTCCAGGATTACTGAAATATTGGTTTTTACGGTAATTTGAAGGTTGGGCGTTGCCATGATGCTTGAAATAATGTTTGTTTTAACATGATTTCTGAAATATTGTGGTTCTACAGTAACTCGAACGTTAGGGATTTCCAGGATTACTGAAATATTGGTTTTTACGGTAATTTGAAGGTTGGGCGTTGCCATGATGCTTGAAATAATGTTTGTTTTAACATGATTTCTGAAATATTGTGGTTCTACAGTAACTCGAACGTTAGGGATTTCCAGGATTACTGAAATATTGGTTTTTACGGTAATTTGAAGGTTGGGCGTTGCCATGATGCTTGAAATAATGTTTGTTTTAACACGATTTCTGAAATATTGTGGTTCTACAGTAACTCGAACGTTAGGGATTTCCAGGATTACTGAAATATTGGTTTTTACGGTAATTTGAAGGTTGGGCGTTGCCATGATGACTGGAATGTTTTTTTCAATGTGAACCGGAAGAATAGGTAAATGGCTAAGGAAGGTAAACCCATATAACTCAAGTATTACCGTTTCTATATGAAAAATTGCATTTCAATTTCTTTGTTTGAATTAAGTATTCATCATATTCCACTTGTACAATCGAAAGCAAAGTTTTAATGGAAACAAAAATTAGCCCACGAAACTTGCACAGTGAAAACGTTGTAACTGTTTTTATTTTACACAAGTCTGGGTAGTAACAAGTATTATTCTATTTGGTGTGATGATACACAATTTGAGTAAACCTATTTTCACGCATAATGTGTTAGGTTGAAATTTTGTTCAAGTTTGAGCTATTTGCGTAATCTAAGAAAGATAGACTTTAATGTAGTCTATTGGTTTGGAAGTTTTATGAAACACCAGAAAGTTACTGTCCGTTACACATTATCCAATTGTTGACATTAAGCGAATAATAAAATAGGAATTATACACGAATAATTTCTCTATGACATTAGATTCCACAAATTGTGTAATAAATCATTACATAGCATTTCAATGGTCCACGGAGGAAGTTAGCAAGTGGATCGTTCGGACGAAGTTGGCATGGCAAAGCAAGATTGTTGAAAGTGAACATTGTACGTATGCCAAACGGAGCAGTTGGACGTTGCACGCATCATAATGACCAAGGGTGTTGTAGAGAACCGCATGAATGCCGGATGTTCTAACAATCCACGCAAAGTGTTTCCCCAGTCTTTTACTCTTCCCTATATTAGAGAGAAAGCATCTCTTTTAATATAATTTGTTTTTTCAGTGCTGTCTTCATGTTCACTTTATATTCTGAGTTCAAGTTACTACCACTAGCAAGTCCCGCATAATTATAGCTTTGCACGGCTTCGTCCCAATTAACTCGTATTACACCCAATTTACATATACAAATATCATATTGTGTTCATTTACATACAGATATCATATTAACCCAATTTACATCCCTTCTACTTTCTAACATCTCAATCATGCCTGCGCATATTTGCTTTGAATAACACGGTGTGAAACAATCACTCGCCAACTTATACCTTTTTTATATTTTATCAAAGACTAATGAAATAATAAATTACTATAGGGAAAGGATGCACGTGGAGAGTCTGAAGGACAGAATACAATAACAATGTTGCCCATTCCGAAATGGCAACCGGTCTTTTGTTGCGCGATGAAAAGGAGAGAAAAAGAACAACTCCTGCTTATGAATAGAGGTTAATCAAGGAGTCGAAATTGCGGCCCCCTAACCTTGAAATAGGCTCATTACACTTTTTGTGATCGGACAACAACAGATTCTTGGTGTGAGACACAAAGGACCTAATGTTGAAAACAATTAGGAGAAGATTGTAAGGTGTTTTGTATTATTTTATGGATAAAAAGTGTTATAAAGCATTGATAAGTAACGCATCGCGTTCGTTTCTAACCCTAAAGAAAATTACCGGCATTTAAGTCTTTTATAATTTATAGGTTTAAAGATACAATAGTAATAATTTTAATAAAATATAAAAGTAATACATTTCAACATAAAAACTTCAACTGACGGGAATAAAAATATTAGGCAATCTCTCAGGAGCTGATTATATAGAGCAAATAAAAAAATACTTTTGTAATAATAAATTCTAAAAGCTTCGTTGCCCAACTATGACAGATGAAAGATTTCCCAAACCTTCTCTTGGACAGTACTGAAAATCTGGGAGCCCCATTAGATTGGATCAAATGTTTTTACGCTGAAATTTTGAATAAAAATTTAAATCTCATAGTTTTTGAAAAAACATGGTAAAAATCGAAAATAAATCTTGACGAAACGTTGTTTTTCTTGCTTTTGATGTCAACCCAAATAAATTGATGATAAACAAATTAATATTGTCACAATATTTGTAAACAAATTAATTATGAGTAAAGTCATATAAATATTATTGGCGAAAATAGCAAAGCACTTTAAGAACGTTAATTCGATTAAATGAACGTTTAAATTAACCATTTTACGCCAACAGCCATACTTCAGAGAGTAAAAACGTGAAATCCATAATGCACACGCACAAGAGTACGTTTCTACATACAGTAAACCCTAAATACTAAATTATACCCGCATCCTACCATATAAAATAGCATGTTTTATGCAACAGCTATTTTTCTCATCACTTAGAGGTTATGTTTAAATAAATTTACAATGCTTTATTCTCAGAAATATCTTATATTCGATATATCAATACAGTTAAGTACATGTTAACAACATGTATTTGTTACATACACTTTAAATGCAAACTTTTCTATTCAAATATCCAAACCTATATTATTTTTATAGAATTATGTTATAAAATTATACGTTTTGCTTTATATATTTAATAAACGCCAATTGAAAACTATAATATTAATGGTTTTATGAAATTACGGTTATTTGCTTATTAATTAAAATGTGAGATTTATTATGTTACTCTGTCTTTACTTATATTTAACGTAGAATTATTTTGTTTAGTAACGTCGAGTGATTTAACAGTTAACACATTTCCTAACGGCCTAAAGCTAAATATAGGTATCTAATATTGATTTGGTAAAGGCTTTAGATATATGATTTTAAAATCAAGTAAATACACTGCGTTATATAGTTCCATCAGTCACGGGTGTACTTCACAAAACAACACACATCTTTTCACTTGATTTGTTTAGGTTTGCGTACATTCTTATTATCGGCAGCTTTCACTTTGCCCCTGATGGCGAGAATTAGTTATCACTATCAAAAGGAGTTGCCTTACTTTTTTTACTCCACAAATTATGAAGAATGAATGTCTGTATTTTCATATTTTGCCTAGTGGTATTTCTTTTGTGATAGTCACTTCATAGGAATCGATATGTTGCCCGAATATCAACAAGAGTGTGATATTCAAATGATCCAAATTCTAAGCATGCGATCTGGGAAGTAATTTTGAAGTCTTCACTCACCCTACACTCGATTTGCGTCTAGATAAACTATTTCTTTCCCTCCCTCATAGTTACCTGTAGAGGGCCATATTATAACATTCCTATCGATTGATAAACGGGCTCTGCAAATTCTGTAAAAACAAAATGAATGATCGCGCGTTTAAATTTCCAAACTTTACGTAATACGGACATATTCAAGAGGAAAATCTTACCGAGTGACGCCACACGTTAGAATAAATGTTAGTGATATATTATAACATTAGGTAAGATAAGAAAGCTGGGTCAGATACTATACAACAGCTGATAAGGGCAACATCAAGAAGCGTAATGGCGGTTATAGTCGAGAGATTCGTTCTGGGATTAAGGTTGTACGCTCGTATGATTGCCGTTGTAGTGGTCCACTGTTACATCCTGAGAGTTATTAATAAGAAATATATATGAAAATGAAATTATTTTACTTGTTAAATTTAAAGTTTTTTCTTTACAGTATGAGAGAAGGGAAGAATTAAAGGTCTTAAAGCGAGGGCAAGGAATACAAAGCAAAAAACAGACCCAGGAGAGTGGTGTAGAGAAATTGAAAGAAAATGACGAACGCAAATGTTACATAATATAACACTGTTGAAAGGTCTGAAAATTGTGAAATTGGCCTAGTGAGCAAAAGGGTTGAATGGACAATCTTGTCGACTCGGAATTAAACGATGGATTCCTAAAGAGTGGAAACCAGTAAAGTTTATTCATTTATCAGACTATTTGGTATTGTTTCTAAAAAAGAACACCAGACTTGTTGTAGTTTTAGCAATCACGTATAGGCTATAGCAATATTTTTATATCTGAAATTATTACAGACGTCATGAAGGCCTTAGACGTTTGCAACAAAGGCAATGGTTTTATTTTTAATATTTTCTAAGTCACTCTATGATTAAAGTTGCCGTTGTTTGAACGTTATGGAATAGAAGAACATAGCCCTCAAATACTGTAAAAACACTTTAATGTGTGAAAACAGCATGTGAATACAAGATATCAAACTATATCAGTTTATCCGACCACAAATAAACACGTCTTCAGTAAAATGGTCACCACACAGCATTAATAATTACGACCACTTAGATACAACTCTTTCTCTAAACTATTTTTAACTAAAATCATCTTTGCAATATGAAGCCATTTTGATTAATACACAGCTAAGGTTATTACTACTGCCTTTACTTATAAGAAAACCTTTTTATGTCGAGCACTGAAACCGTCAGGTGTAAAATGATGACCGTGCGCTGCTAAATTTAGCAAGATCTTAAGCCCGACCCGCAATTAATTCTTCACTACTGCAAAGCCTTGCCGCGTATTTAATGACTCGTAAAGATCCATTAGGAAACAATTAACGTCGGTTTAAAAAACCCTTACTACTAAGCCACACATGCCTGCCCAAAGTGTAACAATAAGCAGGACTACCAGCTGTGAAGTATTATTATCCCATTATATGCAGTGCGGAACGTTTTAAGATACAAGTTTGGCGCCCGGTATAACTGATTATGTTTGGGTGTAAGTTGAATTTATGGATGACTATGGATTTCTAACAGTTTCCAGTTTCAAAACTTTAAAACTGGAGGATAAGTTTATCAAAAAATAATAATTAGAGTGACACGGATGTAGAAGTTAGATAACAAAATCGATTTATAACTTTCCCTTGTCATTACTGTTAAAATTCTAGTCAAGTATAAAAATAATTTTTTTCTACAAATTTCCTGTTTAGACCCTTAATCCGTCGCACGGTATACTTTGATAACCGATCCGAATTTTACCTACAAACGGAAAGCCATGTTCCGACCATATCAACTATTTACTAGTACAACTCACATTACAGAGGGATCGATGCGTCAATGCTAGCACAACACGCGAGCAGCTAACAATTAATTTACCCCACTCGCGTGTTTAGTGGCAAAAAAGTTGAATTCATTATCTACCGCTGAAGGACGTCAAAGTGGTCGACTTAACGGAAATAATGTTAAATTGTGAAATACACAAGTCAAGACTACGAGTTGGTAGCTAAGCTACTAAGGGTTTACTTTGTGGAAGACTACGAGTTGGTAGCTAAGCTACTAAGGGTTTACTTTGTGGAAGACTACGAGTTGGTAGCTAAGCTACTAAGGGTTTACTTTGTGGAAGACTACGAGTTGGTAGCTAAGCTACTAAGGGTTTACTTTGTGGAAGACTACGAGTTGGTAGCTAAGCTACTAAGGGTTTACTTTGTGGAAGACTACGAGTTGGTAGCTAAGCTACTAAGGGTTTACTTTGTGGAAGACTACGAGTTGGTAGCTAAGCTACTAAGGGTTTACTTTGTGGAAGACTACGAGTTGGTAGCTAAGCTACTAAGGGTTTACTTTGTGGAAGACTACGAGTTGGTAGCTAAGCTACTAAGGGTTTACTTTGTGGAAGACTACGAGTTGGTAGCTAAGCTACTAAGGGTTTACTTTGGGGTGTTACGGTAATGAAGACTAGAAGTGGGACGAAACCGGGAAAGCAGTTCTATCAGCGACTACTTGAGGCAATCTAGAAATCCGTCCTTGATCGAGATGTTGAAATGTTAAGCCGATATCTTAAACAAATAATAGAATCATAGGGCTGTTGACCTTAAGATCTTTTCGAGCGAGTGTAGATAAATGTTTATGTATCTAGAGGGGAAGAAAGACAGGGAATTTTTCTAGAAGTAGGGACAAAAAATGTACATATATAATATGATATGTATGAGATATCTTATTATTATAAAAAATAAATGGAAGTACCTTTTCTTACACTCAGTAATAATATTGAGGGAAAATTACAACAGATAAACCCTTTAGAAGAAGACTATATCCTCGTCTAGGATAAATATATAAGCCTAAAGATGCCACGATCTACAAATTTATCTTTAAATCAGAAATGATGGAAAATAATGATGATGGGTTGAGGAAAAGAGGGCTGACAGCAGCAAATAAAGAATACTGAAGGCGATGAAATCAAGAATTTAAAAGAATCTCCGGAAGGAGTTGAGGACTTCGACAAACACGAAAGAAGGCAGTTGTACGACGAATGGAGCAAGGTAGTAGATGTGGGGACAGGAGGGTAAAAGGTGAAGCAGAGCAGACATAGCATGAGACCTGGCCTTGGGATAAAAATGTCGTCCATTAATCATTTGTACGCAAAACGGGAGATTTATTGTGATTTTTACCATGAAATACCCAACACTATCCAAGCAGTATTACTATGAACACAAGTAGGGAATTTCTCTTTCTTTAAAACATTTTTGTATTTCAATCGACATTTTACTACACAAAAAACATTTCTGGTCGTATCGGGAGAAAGTCAATTAACCTGTCTTACTTAGAATGTTTTGCTCGTTTTTGTAGTATCATAATATCGTAGTTTTTGTAGTATCATAATATCGTAGTTTTTGTAGTATCATAATATCGTAGTTTTTGTAGTATCATAATATCGTAGTTTTTGTAGTATCATAATATCGTAGTTTTTGTAGTATCATAATATCGTAGTTTTTGTAGTATCATAATATCGTAGTTTTTGTAGTATCATAATATCGTAGTTTTTGTAGTATCATAATATCGTAGTTTTTGTAGTATCATAATATCGTAGTTTTTGTAGTATCATAATATCGTAGTTTTTGTAGTATCATAATATCGTAGTTTTTGTAGTATCATAATATCGTAGTTTTTGTAGTATCATAATATCGTAGTTTTTGTAGTATCATAATATCGTAGTTTTTGTAGTATCATAATATCGTAGTTTTTGTAGTATCATAATATCGTAGTTTTTGTAGTATCATAATATCGTAGTTTTTGTAGTATCATAATATCGTAGTTTTTGTAGTATCATAATATCGTAGTTTTTGTAGTATCATAATATCGTAGTTTTTGTAGTATCATAATATCGTAGTTTTTGTAGTATCATAATATCGTAGTTTTTGTAGTATCATAATATCGTAGTTTTTGTAGTATCATAATATCGTAGTTTTTGTAGTATCATAATATCGTAGTTTTTGTAGTATCATAATATCGTAGTTTTTGTAGTATCATAATATCGTAGTTTTTGTAGTATCATAATATCGTAGTTTTTGTAGTATCATAATATCGTAGTTTTTGTAGTATCATAATATCATAGTTTTTGTAGTATCATAATATCGTAGTTTTTGTAGTATCATAATATCGTAGTTTTTGTAGTATCATAATATCGTAGTTTTTGTAGTATCATAATATCGTAGTTTTTGTAGTATCATAATATCGTAGTTTTTGTAGTATCATAATATCGTAGTTTTTGTAGTATCATAATATCGTAGTTTTTGTAGTATCATAATATCGTAGTTTTTGTAGTATCATAATATCGTAGTTTTTGTAGTCTCATAATATCGTAGTTTTTGTAGTATCATAATATCGTAGTTTTTGTAGTATCATAATATCGTAGTTTTTGTGAATGTTTAATTTCTATATTCCTCATTTTAGCCTGTATTTAGGGAAGCAATCGGTTTAGGATTGTATATTTAAACAATCATCGCCAACGTCTTCCAAGTCGTAGTCTTACAGCTGAAGATAAAAAATTAAACACGTCATTCATTCTATTGTACTGAAAAGCAAATGAGTTTAATACTGCCAGAAAATAAGAATGAAATCATTTCCAAAAAGGAAAACGTTAAAACCACAATAAATAATCCTAAAAGCTAAACACTAAAATAGAAAATCCAATGACATTAAATCCAATAAAAAGGCAAACGATAAAAATAACTGGTGGAAGACCCTTCAGCTTTAAACGGCGGAGTGAGCAGAATCGAAATAAACTTATGCAACACTTTAGTCAATTATTTTCCATTTTTACAGTCTTAATAATTGTTTACTTTAAAGGCACCCTTATAGTTACAGGGATTCTGCAAGTTAAAAATTTAAGCCCAAAGAATTTTAAAAAAATCCATTTTAGTAATACCACAATACCGTGGCTTAACAGGTAGGCATTGCAGAAGTAGGAACTGGTCCAAGTGTTCGTCAGGACAGAGAGTGATTTAAATGGTTGTGAAAACAATTATGACCAATTGGAGTAGACCTATGTAAAACATGTCTCCGTCTTTGTATTTTTCAATTTACTTAGCTTTGATATTGCCAAAACTTTTCATGTTGACAATCTTAACAGAAAGTGAATTCAATGCAGCAAGCGAAAAAGAATCCTTCCAAAGTTGTAAACAACAGGAAGAAAGCAATATTTTGTCAGAAATATTAACTCTATTAGCCGGTAACAAAAATAGCACACAGCGTTGCATGTATTTTTAATCCCTCCTAATAATTCAGTAACCTTTTAATGACCTTGACGTAATGATAAGGGTTATCTCACCTGTTAAGCCTTACATTAATAGAATTCTTTGAAACTACAAGGCTTTTCCCTGGACACTGATGATGTCTCCATAAAACTACAAGGCTTTTCCCTGGACACTGATGATGTCTCCATAGAACTATAAGGCTTTTCCCTGGACACTGATGATGTCTCCATAGAACTACAAGGCTTTTCCCTGGACACTGATGATGTCTCCATAGAACTACAAGCCTTTCCTTGGACACTGATGATGTCTCCACAGAACTACAAGGCTTTTCCCTGGACACTGATGATGTCTCCATAGAACTACAAGGCTTTTCCCTGGACACTGATGATGTCTCCACAGAACTACAAGCCTTTCCTTGGACACTGATAATCTCTCCATAAAACTACAAGCCTTTCCTTGGACACTGATGATGTCTCCATAGAACTACAAGGCTTTTCCCTGGACACTGATGATGTCTCCATAGAACTACAAGGCTTTATCCTGGACACTGATGATGTCTCCACAGAACTACAAGCCTTTCCTTGGACACTGATAATCTCTCCATAAAACTACAAGCCTTTCCTTGGACACTGATAATCTCTCCATAAAACTACAAGCCTTTCCTTGGACACTGATAATCTCTCCATAAAACTACAAGCCTTTCCTTGGACACTGATAATCTCTCCATAAAACTACAAGCCTTTCCTTGGACACTGATAATCTCTCCATAAAACTACAAGCCTTTCCTTGGACACTGATAATCTCTCCATAAAACTACAAGCCTTTCCTTGGACACTGATAATCTCTCCATAAAACTACAAGCCTTTCCTTGGACACTGATAATCTCTCCATAAAACTACAAGCCTTTCCTTGGACACTGATAATCTCTCCATAAAACTACAAGGCTTTATCCTGGACACTGATGATGTCTCCACAGAACTATAAGGCTTTTCCCTGGACACTGATGATCTCTCCATAGAACTACAAGGCTTGTTCCTGGACACTGATGATGTCTCCATAAAACTACAAGACTTTTCCCTGGACACTGATGATGTCTCCATAGAACTACAAGCCTTTCCTTGGACACTGATAATCTCTCCATAAAACTACAAGCCTTTCCTTGGACACTGATGATGTCTCCATAGAACTACAAGGCTTTTCCCTGGACACTGATGATGTCTCCATAGAACTACAAGGCTTTTCGGACAGAAAAGATCTTCAATTTATTGATTCTATCCCCATTCTAAACGGATATAAAACAGGCAACTCTGTAGCTCATTCATCGACGATAGTGTCCTGACACAAGAATAGTTGAAATAACAAGATTAAATATTTTCCATTTCCTTTGTCGTGATCTCACTCTGGCTAAGAGACTTTAACAATGGTAAGAGAGAAGTACTCTGAATGACCCGTGTTAGTAAGTGGACAGTAAGTTAGGGACGGAGGGGAGACGGAAATTCCCAGAACGGAAGTGGAGTTATTACTAAGAGTAGGGCAGACGTCATTACAGTTGCAGTGGAAGAATTTGACTGACTTGGCATTGAACTTCTAGCTGCAACTATACTCGCGACTAGTAATCTACGTCACACATCAGAGAGCATCAACATCTAAACATCCGAATGTTCAACTTGATTTCGGTTATTTTAAAACTATAGTCTATCGATGGTAACCTTTCTACGGTTCCTGTACAAAAATACAAACTCATCTGAGCTAATAACCAAGCCCATTTTTTATCAAGGTCGTGTTAAACAGCGACAAAAAACTTTCTCCCCTTCAAAAAATCTTTTCTTCAAAATTCCTTAAAACAAAAACCATTCAATCCCCTCCACGTGTATCTGAATAGATGTTCGTTTCCCCCAAATAAAACGGCGCACGCACCCTGCCACCCCCGCACAGCTACCCCTATTATTGATTAGGGATGCGTGGAAAATATCAGCACAGACGGGAATTGTTACTTCGTACAAAAGGCAATAACTTTCTCACAATGTAAAATTGAAATAAGATCATTATTTGAGAATTCGAGACCATATTCACGCCCGGCAAGGTAATGCTCGAGACAGGATAAATAGAACAACCTCAGAGAAGTTGCCGCAACACAGAACCATTTTACAGTGCCAATGCAAGACGCTTATGATATGACCTTGAGCAAACAGCAATCAAGTTCTCTTAGCAGCGACACATTAAGTCTTTATTATTATTAATCCTGTAGCTAGAAATGCGATATAAACTTAAGATGTAGGAAAAAAATGAGACAAGGCAATCATGTGGTAAATACAACCAAGTGGTAAATACAAACACGTGGCAAATACAACCATATTGTAAAAACAAATATGTGATTAATAAAGCCCTCTTGTAAATACAACCAAGTGGTAAATACAACCATATTGTAAAAATAAATATGTGATTAATAAAGCCCTCTTGTAAATACAACCATGTGATAAATACAACCAAGTGGCAAATACAACCATATTGTAAAAACAAATATGTGATTAATAAAGCCCTCTTGTAAATACAACCAAGTGGTAAATACAACTATATTGTAAAAACAAATATGTGATTAATAAAGCCCTCTTGTAAATACAACCAAGTGGTAAATACAACCAAGTGGCAAATACAACCATATTGTAAAAACAAATATGTGATTAATAAAGCCCTCTTGTAAATACAACCAAGTGGTAAATACAACTATATTGTAAAAACAAATATGTGATTAATAAAGCCCTCTTGTAAATACAACCAAGTGGTAAATACAACCAAGTGGCAAATACAACCATATTGTAAAAACAAATATGTGATTAATAAAGCCCTCTTGTAAATACAACCAGGTGGTAAATACAACCATATTGTAAAAACAAATGTGTGATTAATAAAACCCTCTTGTAAATACAACCAAGTGGTAAATACAACCATATTGTAAAAACAAATATGTGATTAATAAAGCCCTCTTGTAAATACAACCATGTGATAAATAAACCAAGTGGCAAATACAACCATATTGTAAAAACAAATATGTGATTAATAAAGCCCTCTTGTAAATACAACCAAGTGGTAAATACAACCATATTGTAAAAACAAATATGTGATTAATAAAGCTCTCTTGTAAATACAACCATATTGTAAAAACAAATATGTGATTAATAAAGTCCTCTTGTAAATACAACCATGTGATAAATACAACCAAGTGGCAAATACAACCATATTGTAAAAACAAATATGTGATTAATAAAGCCCTCTTGTAAATACAACCAAGTGGTAAATACAACCATATTGTAAAAACAAATATGTGATTAATAAAGCCCTCTTGTAAATACAACCATGTGATAAATACAACCATATTGTAAAAACAAATATGTGATTAATAAAGCCCTCTTGTAAATACAACCATGTGATAAATACAACCATGTGATAAATTTAACCATGTGGCAAATATACAACCATATGATAAACATAAATATGTGAATAATAAAACCACCTTGAAAATACAATCATGTTGTAGATACAAACATATGAGAAATACAACCATATGTATGATACAGACATGTGACGAATACAACCATGTGCAAAATTCAAGCCTTTAGCGACATTAAAAATGCGGTAAATACAGAAAACTGGAAAATACATCGATATGGTCAATGCAACCATGTGGTAAATACAAAGATGTAACAAGGCGTACAACGCCTACAGCGCTGGGAAATACTGAAATAGCCAGTGCTTTACAGACATCTTCTGCCATATATATACAACTTCTATGACAAGCATAAGAAGAGAAAAAGTGAAATTTGCTGAAAATGAATTTAACTAGAATAATAAAGATAGCGTAAAGCTTAAAACGCTCGAGTATGTCCTGTTTAATATGCGATATGTTATAGATCTTGTCTATAATAAATACAATGCAGACGAAGGTAAAGATGCAAATAAAACATAACGGGGATGTATAAATCGTTGCTTACAGAGATACTTTTTAGATTTTCCCGACTTTATAGTTTACGAATATAGTGATCCCTTGTAAATAAATACCTCTATCAGGGTATACAGCTGTATATTGAAGGCTTACCATTAACGTTGTTTATGTAACATACAACGGGCAGCTTGTAAATATTGTTTATCTGAAGAGGCTTTTTCATTGGTGTGCGCCGTCATTTGGAACACGCTGATTAAATAGGGTTTAATTAAATAGGGTACTTAAAGTTATTTAGCGACCGGATTTTATGGGTAGTAAAAACGAGCACCAGCATGGGCTGCATTGTCTTTATCCAATTACTAAACTATTACACCTTTCAGCTTCTGATTTTTCCTCTCGTTTAACTTGTTCGTAGCTTTCTCGTCTCGATTAAGACCTTTGTAGTAAACAAAACGGTTCTAAAATATATTCTTACTTGCCACACACCTTCTCATCGCCGTGTCATTCATCCATTCTTTCATATATTTCGTTCCGAATCTTTCTTTCGTTCACTGATCTTTGCAGTCTATCTCTAGCGAAGCATTCATTTCCTTCACCTCTAGAATGTTCCTTTATAATGAGTTGTGATCATTCTATCAGTTCGTTTAACACCCCTCTACTCGCATTTGGAAATCTTAGAGTTGCCGCCCTTCTTCAGCCTAATGGTTAAACCTCAGCACTACATACATGCTGATCACACAATGCTTCTAGTCCTGCTTTAGTTTTTACCAAAAGATGCAAACAACGAATGCACAAAAGATGCGTACACGAGCAAGCAGATGACGAGGGTAAGCTATCGTCAGAACATTGTGACAGGCGAAATTTGCGTACAACGTTTAGGCGAACACGGATCTTTTAAATTCTTTGAGCTAGATAAAAGAGTTTACCTCGGAGCTAAACATAGGTTTCGCTTGGTTTTCGGGATTGGAGATCCTTTAAAACTTTATCTATTATACATGATTGCCATCACACCTTTCCAGGCTTTGGACTGGCAAAATATCAGAGATGACGTGTTTAAAATCACCTTGTAGCCTCGGTAATTTTGTAGTTGTTTTACATTTTCAACTTTAAACAAAATGTTTCATTTTACAGAATTTTTGCCATTTTAATTTCTACAACTTGACCAATTTATTTGATTTTACCATCTGATTTCTTGGGTCTAATCTAATCCATTTTTTGGGTTTAGAAAGAGATCGTAAACAAGACAATAGTTTCCCGTTTCTAGGTATTTTTGTAGTTTTTTCCGCCTGACTTAATATACTTTGTTTTTCTTCTCGTTCCTCCAGTCTCATGTGCATAGGAGTCGATGTTTTAGCCTCTTTTGATAAGTCTCTTTTCGATTAAATCGAGCTTATCACCTCTACAGTTGAAATCAAAGTGACCACTGACAAAGTGAAACACTTTTTTGACCCATTTTGACTGAAAGAATCCAAAACCTTGAAAGTTATTAGCAAATAATTTAGGGGTAGATGACCTGGGATGACAGCCGGAGATTGGTTTGTAGGTTTTTTCGCTTGTCAAATTTACGACTTACCCTCGTCAACTGCTGTTGTTTCCTCTTGTAAGCATCCTTCGCTGTACGCATCCTTCGCTGTACGCATCCTTCGCTGTACGCATCCTTCGCTGTACGCATCCTTCGTTGAACGCATGTTTACAGAATACTTCTTAGATGTACTGAGTACAAAAATCTTCCTTATTCAAAATGGATGTGGTTTCCGTGCAATTCGTCTATCAGATTATCAGTCTTGTCTAATGGGATGTTAGTGTACGGAGTTCTAATAGGCGTCTTAAACATTTACTCTACAGACGATAGATGACACCATTACGAAAAGGAGATCATTTCATTACTTGGCGTATTTATATAGGTCCACATTACTTGGCGTGCTTATATATATCTTCATTACTTGGCGTATTTATATAGGTCCTCATTACTTGGCGTATTTATATAGGTCCACATTACTTGGCGTATTTATATAGGTCCCCATTACTTGGCGTGCTTTTATAGATCTTCATTACTTGGCGTATTTATATAGGTCCTCATTACTTGGCGTATTTATATAGGTCCACATTACTTGGCGTGCTTATATATATCTTCATTACTTGGCGTATTTATATAGGTCTTCATTACTTGGCGTATTTATATAGGTCCACATTACTTGGCGTGCTTATATATATCTTCATTACTTGGCGTATTTATATAGGTCCTCATTACTAGGCGTATTTATATAGGTCCACATTACTTGGCGTGCTTATATATATCTTCATTACTTGGCGTATTTATATAGGTCCTCATTACTTGGCGTATTTATATAGGTCCTCATTACTTGGCGTGCTTATATAGATCTTCATTACTTGGCGTATTTATATAGGTCCTCATTACTTGGCGTGCTTATATAGACCTTCATTACTTGGCGTATTTATATAGGTCCTCATTACTTGGCGTATTTATATAGGTCCACATTACTTGGCGTGCTTATATATATCTTCATTACTTGGCGTATTTATATAGGTCCTCATTACTTGGCGTATTTATATAGGTCCACATTACTTGGCGTGCTTATATATATCTTCATTACTTGACGTATTTATATAGGTCCTCATTACTTGGCGTATTTATATAGGTCCACATTACTTGGCGTGCTTATATATATCTTCATTACTTGGCGTATTTATATAGGTCCACATTACTTGGCGTGCTTATATAGATCTTCATTACTTGGCGTATTTATATAGGTCCTCATTACTTGGCGTATTTATATAGATCCACATTACTTGGCGTGCTTATATATATCTTCATTACTTGACGTATTTATATAGGTCCTCATTACTTGGCGTATTTATATAGGTCCACATTACTTGGCGTGCTTATATATATCTTCATTACTTGGCGTATTTATATAGGTCCACATTACTTGGCGTATTTATATAGGTCCACATTACTTGGCGTATTTATATAGGTCCTCATTACTTGGCGTGCTTATATAGATCTTCATTACTTGGCGTATTTATATAGGTCCTCATTACTTGGCGTATTTATATAGGTCCACATTACTTGGCGTGCTTATATATATCTTCATTACTTGGCGTATTTATATAGGTCCTCATTACTTGGCGTAATTATATAGGTCCTCATTACTTGGCGTGCTTATATAGATCTTCATTACTTGGCGTATTTATATGGGTCCTCATTACTTGGCGTATTTATATAGGTCCACCTTACTTGGCGTGCTTATATATATCTTCATTACTTGGCGTATTTATATAGGTCCACCTTACTTGGCGTGCTTATATATATCTTCATTACTTGGCGTATTTATATAGGTCCTCATTACGTGGCGTATTTATATAGGTCCACATTACTTGGCGTGCTTATATATATCTTCATTACTTGGCGTATTTATATAGGTCCACATTACTTGGCGTGCTTATATAGATCTTCATTACTTGGCGCATTTATATAGGTCCTCATTACTTGGCGTATTTATATAGGTCCATATTACTTGGCGTGCTTATATATATCTTCATTACTTGGCGTATTTATATAGGTCCTCATTACTTGGCGTATTTATATAGGTCCACATTACTTGGCGTGCTTATATAGATCTTCATTACTTGGCGTATTTATATAGGTCCTCATTACTTGGCGTATTTATATAGGTCCACATTACTTGTCGTGCTTATATAGATCTTCATTACTTGGCGTATTTATATAGGTCCTCACTACTTGGCGTATTTATATAGGTCCTCATTACTTGGCGTATTTATATAGGTCCTCATTACTTGGCGTATTTATATAGGTCCTCATTACTTGGCGTATTTATATAGGTCCACATTACTTGGCGTGCTTATATATATCTTCATTACTTGACGTATTTATATAGGTCCTCATTACTTGGCGTATTTATATAGGTCCACATTACTTGGCGTGCTTATATATATCTTCATTACTTGGCGTATTTATATAGGTCCACATTACTTGGCGTGCTTATATAGATCTTCATTACTTGGCGTATTTATATAGGTCCTCATTACTTGGCGTATTTATATAGATCCACATTACTTGGCGTGCTTATATATACATCTTCATTACTTGACGTATTTATATAGGTCCTCATTACTTGGCGTATTTATATAGGTCCACATTACTTGGCGTGCTTATATATATCTTCATTACTTGGCGTATTTATATAGGTCCACATTACTTGGCGTATTTATATAGGTCCACATTACTTGGCGTATTTATATAGGTCCTCATTACTTGGCGTGCTTATATAGATCTTCATTACTTGGCGTATTTATATAGGTCCTCATTACTTGGCGTATTTATATAGGTCCACATTACTTGGCGTGCTTATATATATCTTCATTACTTGGCGTATTTATATAGGTCCTCATTACTTGGCGTAATTATATAGGTCCTCATTACTTGGCGTGCTTATATAGATCTTCATTACTTGGCGTATTTATATAGGTCCTCATTACTTGGCGTATTTATATAGGTCCACCTTACTTGGCGTGCTTATATATATCTTCATTACTTGGCGTATTTATATAGGTCCTCATTACTTGGCGTATTTATATAGGTCCACCTTACTTGGCGTGCTTATATATATCTTCATTACTTGGCGTATTTATATAGGTCCTCATTACTTGGCGTATTTATATAGGTCCACATTACTTGGCGTGCTTATATATATCTTCATTACTTGGCGTATTTATATAGGTCCACATTACTTGGCGTGCTTATATAGATCTTCATTACTTGGCGTATTTATATAGGTCCTCATTACTTGGCGTATTTATATAGGCCCACATTACTTGGCGTGCTTATATATATCTTCATTACTTGGCGTATTTATATAGGTCCTCATTACTTGGCGTATTTATATAGGTCCACATTACTTGGCGTGCTTATATAGATCTTCATTACTTGGCGTATTTATATAGGTCCTCATTACTTGGCGTATTTATATAGGTCCACATTACTTGTCGTGCTTATATAGATCTTCATTACTTGGCGTATTTATATAGGTCCTCCCTACTTGGCGTATTTATATAGGTCCTCATTACTTGGCGTATTTATATAGGTCCTCATTACTTGGCGTATTTATATAGGTCCTCATTACTTGGCGTATTTATATAGGTCCTCATTACTTGGCGTATTTATATATGGCCTCATTACTTGGCGTATTTATATAGGTCCTCATTACTTGACGTATTTATATAGGTCCTCATTACTTGGCGTATTTATATAGGTCCTCATTAGTTAGCGTATTTATATAGGTCCTCATTACTTGGCGTATTTATATATGTCCTCATTACTTGGCGTATTTATATAGGTCCTTATTACTTGGCGTATTTATATAGGTCCTCATTACTTGGCGTATTTATATAGGTCCTCATTACTTGGCGTATTTATATATGTCCTCATTACTTGGCGTATTTATATAGGTCCTTATTACTTGGCGTATTTATATAGGTCCTCATTACTTGGCGTATTTATAAAGGTCCTTATTACTTGGCGTATTTATATAGGTCCTCATTACTTGGCGTATTTATATAGGTCCTCATTACTTGGCGTGCTTATATATATCTTCATTACTTGGCGTATTTATATAGGTCCTCACTACTTGGCGTATTTATATAGGTCCTCATTGCTTGGCGTATTTATATAGATCTTCATTACTTGGCGTATTTATATAGGTACTCATTACTTGGCGTATTTATATAGGTCCACATTACCTGTCGTATTTATATAGGTCCTCACTACTTGGCGT
The DNA here is from genome assembly GCA_036971475.1 of Prosapia bicincta. NCBI lineage: Eukaryota > Metazoa > Arthropoda > Insecta > Hemiptera > Cercopidae > Prosapia > Prosapia bicincta. The sequence continues at coordinate 46,002,022 of JBAIZL010000007.1, forward strand.
ATTTATATAGGTCCACATTACTTGGCGTATTTATATAGGTCCTCATTACTTGGCGTATTTATATAGGTCCTCATTACTTGGCGTATTTATATAGGTCCACATTACTTGGCGTGCTTATATATATATCTTCATTACTTGGCGTATTTATATAGGTCCTCACTACTTGGCGTATTTATATAGGTCCTCATTGCTTGGCGTATTTATATAGATCTTCATTACTTGGCGTATTTATATAGGTACTCATTACTTGGCGTATTTATATAGGTCCACATTACCTGTCGTATTTATATAGGTCCTCACTACTTGGCGTATTTATATAGGTCCACATTACTTGGCGTATTTATATAGGTCTTCATTACCTGTCGTATTTATATAGGTCCTCACTACTTGGCGTATTTATATAGGTCCACATTACTTGGCGTATTTATATAGGTCCTCATTACTTGGCGTATTTATATAGGTCCTCATTACTTGGCGTATTTATATAGGTCCACATTACTTGGCGTGCTTATATATATATCTTCATTACTTGGCGTATTTATATAGGTCCTCATTGCTTGGCGTATTTATATAGATCTTCATTACTTGGCGTATTTATATAGGTACTCATTACTTGGCGTATTTATATACGTCCACATTACCTGTCGTATTTATATAGGTCCTCACTACTTGGCGTATTTATATAGGTCCACATTACTTGGCGTATTTATATAGGTCTTCATTACTTGGCGTATTTATATAGGCCCTCATTGCGTGGCGTATTTATATAGGTCCTCATTACTTGGCGTGCTTATATAGATCTTCATTACTTGGCGTATTTATATAGGTCCTCACTACTTGGCGTATTTATATAGGTCCTCATTACTTGGCGTATTTATATAGGTCCTTATTACTTGACGTATTTATATAGGTCTTCATTACTTGGCGTGCTTATATAGATCTTCATTACTTGGCGTATTTATATAGGTCCTCACTACTTGGCGTATTTATATAGGTCCTCATTACTTGGCGTATTTATATAGGTCCTCATTACTTGGCGTGCTTATATAGATCTTCATTACTTGGCGTATTTATATAGGTCCTCACTACTTGGCGTATTTATATAGGTCCTCATTACTTGGCGTATTTATATAGGTCCTCATTACTTGACGTATTTATATAGGTCCTCATTACTTGGCGTGCTTATATAGATCTTCATTACTTGGCGTATTTATATAGGTCCTCACTACTTGGCGTATTTATATAGGTCCTCATTACTTGGCGTATTTATACAGGTCCTCATTACTTGACGTATTTATATAGGTCCTCATTACTTGGCGTATTTATATAGGTCCTCATTAGTTGGCGTATTTATATAGGTCCTCATTACTTGACGTATTTATATAGGTCCTCATTACTTGGCGTGCTTATATAGATCTTCATTACTTGGCGTATTTATATAGGTCCTCACTACTTGGCGTATTTATATAGGTCCTCATTACTTGGCGTATTTATATAGGTCCTCATTACTTGACGTATTTATATAGGTCCTCATTACTTGGCGTATTTATATAGGTCCTCATTACTTGGCGTAACTATATAGGTCCTCATTACTTGACGTATTTATATAGGTCCTCATTACTTGGCGTGCTTATATAGATCTTCATTACTTGGCGTGCTTATATAGGTCCTCACTACTTGGCGTATTTATATAGGTCCTCATTACTTGGCGTATTTATATAGGTCCTCATTACTTGACGTATTTATATAGGTCCTCATTACTTGGCGTATTTATATAGGTCCTCATTAGTTAGCGTATTTATATAGGTCCTCATTACTTGGCGTATTTATATATGTCCTCATTACTTGGCGTATTTATATAGGTCCTCATTACTTGGCGTATTTATATAGGTCCTCATTAGTTAGCGTATTTATATAGGTCCTCATTACTTTGCGTATTTATATATGTCCTCATTACTTGGCGTATTTATATAGGTAATCATTACTTGACGTATTTATATAGGTCCTCATTACTTGGCGTATTTATATAGGTCCTCATTAGTTAGCGTATTTATATAGGTCCTCATTACTTGGCGTATTTATATAGGTCCTCATTAGTTAGCGTATTTATATATGTCCTCATTACTTGGCGTATTTATATAGGTAATCATTACTTGACGTATTTATATAGGTCCTCATTACTTGGCGTATTTATATAGGTCCTCATTAGTTAGCGTATTTATATATGTCCTCATTACTTGGCGTATTTATATAGGTCCTCATTAGTTAGCGTATTTATATAGGTCCTCATTACTTGGCGTATTTATATATGTCCTCATTACTTGGCGTATTTATATAGGTCCTCATTACTTGGCGTATTTATATAGGTCCTCATTAGTTAGCGTATTTATATAGGTCCTCATTACTTGGCGTATTTATATAGGTCCTCATTACTTGGCGTATTTATATAGGTCCTCATTACTTGACGTATTTATATAGGTCCTCATTACTTGGCGTGCTTATATAGATCTTCATTACTTGGCGTATTTATATAGGTCCTCACTACTTGGCGTATTTATATAGGTCCTCATTACTTGGCGTATTTATATAGGTCCTCATTACTTGACGTATTTATATAGGTCCTCATTACTTGGCGTATTTATATAGGTCCTCATTACTTGGCGTATTTATATAGGTCCTCATTACTTGACGTATTTATATAGGTCCTCATTACTTGGCGTGCTTATATAGATCTTCATTACTTGGCGTGCTTATATAGGTCCTCACTACTTGGCGTATTTATATAGGTCCTCATTACTTGGCGTATTTATATAGGTCCTCATTACTTGACGTATTTATATAGGTCCTCATTACTTGGCGTATTTATATAGGTCCTCATTAGTTAGCGTATTTATATAGGTCCTCATTACTTGGCGTATTTATATATGTCCTCATTACTTGGCGTATTTATATAGGTCCTCATTACTTGACGTATTTATATAGGTCCTCATTACTTGGCGTATTTATATAGGTCCTCATTACTTGGCGTATTTATATAGGTCCACATTACTTGGCGTGCTTATATATATCTTCATTACTTGGCGTATTTATATAGGTCCTCATTACTTGACGTATTTATATATGTCCTCATTACTTGGCGTATTTATATAGGTCCTTATTACTTGGCGTATTTATATAGGTCCTCATTACTTGGCGTATTTATATAGGTCCTCATTACTTGGCGTATTTATATAGGTCCTCATTAGTTAGCGTATTTATATAGGTCCTCATTACTTGACGTATTTATATAGGTCCTCATTACTTGGCGTATTTATATAGGTCCTCATTAGTTAGCGTATTTATATAGGTCCTCATTACTTGGCGTATTTATATATGTCCTCATTACTTGGCGTATTTATATAGGTCCTTATTACTTGACGTATTTATATAGGTCCTCATTACTTGGCGTATTTATATAGGTCCTCATTAGTTAGCGTATTTATATAGGTCCTCATTACTTGGCGTATTTATATAAGTCCTCATTACTTAGCGTATTTATATAGGTCCTCATTACTTGGCGTATTTATATATGTCCTCATTACTTGGCGTATTTATATAGGTCCTCATTACTTGACGTATTTATATAGGTCCTCATTACTTGGCGTATTTATATAGGTCCTCATTAGTTAGCGTATTTATATAGGTCCTCATTACTTGGCGTATTTATATAAGTCCTCATTACTTAGCGTATTTATATAGGTCCTCATTACTTGGCGTATTTATATAGGTCCTCATTAGTTAGCGTATTTATATAGGTCCTCATTACTTGGCGTATTTATATAAGTCCTCATTACTTGGCGTATTTATATAAGTCCTTATTACTTGGCGTATTTATACAGTTCCTAGCATACAAAATAAATTATTGTTACAAATTTTATCTTTTATGAACATCTTTTAACTTGTACAGTAGAGTTGGCTCGTTTCCCTACCAGATTTCTAATCTCTCATTTAGTTTCCGGCCACAAGACAAGAAAACTGTTACAATCTTGTAGCTCACTAACAAGGCGTTTCGAACCACTTTGCGAGTTACTACCCCAAGAAATAAAGCCAAGGGAGATTCCTATTTTCCAAAATTGTAATTTTTCGTGCGAGACCGATAGTTTTTAAAATGTTTTTTCGTATTCCTGATACTTTCATCATCGCCCGGTATAATTGTTTTTGCTAACCGTTTACGTGGGAACGGGAAATAAATACCTTATAACTTTAGCTCAGATCATGAGAAAGTCAGCAAAATTGTCGCTAAATTCATAGTTACAGTACAAGGATTAATATAATTTTCCCTCACATTTCAACTTGGATAACATAAGTCTCGAGTAATGGAAACTAATGTTCTACGAAAGCACACGTTCTCGCTCAAGTTGGATTTCGAATACATGTGGGATTAGTTAATCTTAAGCAAATGTTACGTCCATTGTAAGTTCACGCCTACAAAGTAACTAACGTTCTAAAAATGTAGGCTCTGGGCCTAAACTTTTGTCAGTTTAAACACTCGGATGTAAGATGCGGGAAAATGTATAACAGAAAAAGGACATACAGCACCACAAGTAATCACGATGACAACGGGTTTCCGGAGGAGTAGCAGAACTATGAAATCCCAAGAAGAATGGTGGTAAATTCGGATACTTATGTTTAGCGAAGGGAAAGTTTCTATGAGAATGCTAGAAGAACCAGACGGAAACGTGATGAATGGATTAAGTGGCTTGAGAGCCCAGCCTGTAGGCTGCTGAAGCGGTCCTACGTCACAGCTGGGTTCTATGCAGAACCTTCTTCTGGTTCCGACTTTATTCTGAGCGCTTTCTTATTGCTAGTCAAAGGAATCTACTCACAAAGTGGTCCATGCATTCCATCAGATATTGTACGAACATAGTAAAGCGTCAGATTGCTTGGGCAGTCCATGTCGTCTAAGCTGGTGTTAGTTTAGGCACATAATTAAAAAAAAGAATTTATCAAATACAAATTTTGAAAAAATTTCGGAAAACTTAATTTTTCGAAATTATTTAAACGTTGAATTAAAAAAAAATCATCAGATGAAAACAACTTAATTCCTATAAATCAGACGAAAATTTCGTACAAGCTGAAAAAACAAACTCATTAAAAATTGCAAACGGGCAATTTTTTATGATTTGTATCAGCAAATAAAAAATAAATGAAGCAAAAAATTTTCACCCAATTACAAACACACATGTGAGAGAATCGACAGAGTTGCGGTTCCACTAGGCCTCCACTTGTTTACCGACTGACACACTCCAGTGCGCCGACTCGTACCGGCGGCCATTTTACAACACATTCCCGACCTAACCCAAGCTGCATCAAAGGTCACGGCCGTTCTCTGCAATTACATAGGGGACATTCCCAAACAGACTTTCGACAGACTGAACTCTCCGTTATTTCCGGCGCTGAGGCATAATGCAAAGTGTTTTACCGTAGACGCTATTGTCAGTTACTTTGTCACACGTGGACACGTTATTTATCATATTAATTTATCATTTACTATATTTTTATGTTAACAATGGCAATATTATCTTACAGTTTGCTAGTTTTTTTGCGTAAAACTAAAGATTATCATCACTTTTAATATATAAATGATACTATGCTTGTTTATATAAATAGTTTCAAAGTGGTCAGTTACAATGAATACTTAGCGCTTAAACATAGGAAAAGGCAGAGAATAGAGCTAGCATTGAAATACCATCAAACCTCCTGATAGAGATCAAGGGAGGAATCATGACGTCAACTTAAAAGTCCGTACCTGAAGTACACTTACTCTCCTTAAAGAGGTTTCTACACATTACCTTCCCCTACATAAAAGGGTACAATAAGACCTTTAAACCAAACAGCAAAATTTGGTCTAGAAGAAATGTTTCCAATATATCTATTTATTTACATATTATTTTTTATTACAGTACTTATTTTATAAAGGCATAAACCAAATTTAATAATTAAAACAAAACAAATTAAATTGGTGCTTTTGGTCTAGAATTATCTCTGACTCCTGAAATTATTACCATGAAGCTATTCCTCCTTCTGTCTGAAAGTCTCGCACATGAAGAGTTTAATACGTTAATAGACACTTAAAGAAGCTTGCCCCCAACCCGTCATAGAAATCACTACCTGTACTGTTTGAAATCTTGCACATGAAGAGTTTAACACGTTAATAGTCACATAAAGAAGCTTGCCCCTACCTCGTCATACAAATAACTAACTGTACTGTTTGAAAGTCTCGCACATGAAGAGTTTAACATGTTAATAGTCACATAAAGAAGCTTGCCCCTACCCCGTCATACAAATCACCACCTGTACTGTTTGAAAGTCTCGCACATGAAGAGTTTAACACGTTAATAGTCACATAAAGAAGCTTGCCCCCAACCCGTCATAGAAATCACTACCTGTACTGTTTGAAATCTTGCACATGAAGAGTTTAACACGTTAATAGTCACATAAAGAAGCTTGCCCCTACCTCGTCATACAAATAACTAACTGTACTGTTTGAAAGTCTCGCACATGAAGAGTTTAACATGTTAATAGTCACATAAAGAAGCTTGCCCCTACCCCGTCATACAAATCACCACCTGTACTGTTTGAAAGTCTCGCACATGAAGAGTTTAACACGTTAATAGTCACATAAAGAAGCTTGCCCCCAACCCGTCATAGAAATCACTAACTGTACTGTTTGAAAGTCTTGCACATGAAGAGTTTAACACGATAATAGACACTTAAGAAGCTTGCCCCTACCCCGTCATACAAATCACCACCTGTACTGTTTGAAAGTCTCGCACATGAAGAGTTTAACACGTTAATAGTCACATAAAGAAGCTTGCCCCCAACCCGTCATAGAAATCACTAACTGTACTGTTTGAATGTCTCGCACATGAAGAGTTTAACACGTTAATAGACACTGAAAGAAGCTTGCCTCTACCCCGTCATACAAATCACCACCTGTACTGTTTGAAATCTTGCACATGAAGAGTTTAACACGTTAATAGACACTGAAAGAAGCTTGCCTCTACCCAGTCTTACAAATCACTATATTACCTATATTAATGAATGACAGATATACAAAACAGATATATTTATAAAATGATAAAAACCCGTCAGATGTTTGAGCGGTAATACATTGTTCCTCATTATACATTTCCGTTTTTGCTCTACCGTTATTCGTGAAAACAAGCAGAAATTCTCAGGTTATACATTTTGAGATCACTATTTATTTGGAACAAACTGTACCCAAAAACGTCTACCGATAATATTTCTATTTTTACATAATGTACATTTCGGAATAAGTACTCCCGTCCAAAACATACAGTCACTTCCAGGCGAAAGATGTATTCACTTAAAAATATTAACGATGATGCATTGTAGATACAAAGGATGGGTACGAGTCCCCGAAGAGCGTATAGAACTAGGCGGAGGTACGACAAAAGAGAGGGAGGATTAAAAGACGTGAAGAGAAAATGTTGAATAGGCTTATTACAGAATACTGTGATGACGCTGGTCTTTGTATGTGCTGAAGTTGAAGACCCCAATGTTATGAAACTCCGGTTAATTTGTGTTAACTTTTAAGTACCTTTCAAAAAAACATCAGGAGCTGACTACAGTGTCGGACACGACTGCTAAGGATTGCAGTATGCAGTCAGCAATTACTCAGCAAGCACAATCCGCTTGTATACTGAGCAGCTTAAACGAAAGCCTGCTCCATACAGAATGGTGGCTCAAAGACGGAGGCGTTGTTACCTCTGCACTAAAACTTGTTATCATAGTATAATAATTATATGATATAAAAATTATTCACAATTGATTTTATTTACCCTAAGCACTTTGGCATTGGAGTTTCACCTATAGGGCGAGCCCCGAGTGGACCACGTGGCTGTTACGCACAGAACACTTCTGAAGTAAAACTTCAAGTAAAGAAACTATAAACCTGAGGTTAAATTCGTTGTCTTACTTTGACATATTTTGAAACAATGTTTCTATGCTGTGAACATTCATTCGGCGATATTTCCGTCTAGCCTTTTAACGACCTCTCTCTACCTAACCTTGAATAGATCCCGGTCTGCACTTGAACCTAATAGTGAACACTGGTTAACGACTAAATTCAGTGTCAAACATCTACAGTAGTAAACTGGTCATGACGTCACACAGATAAACTCCTACGCAGGTCAGGACGATTGCATTGGTATCAAGACAATCAAAACTGTGCCACTGAAATTAATTTTACCCGCCAACACGAGTCAGCCAAGAATAGGCACTTGTCTTATGTCTAACTGTTTAACTACCTTTTCATTTGTCCGTTGTTTTATTACTTGACAACCTTCTGTTACAGGCCAAGTTTTTACCTCTTAGCGACATTTTGTTTATCTCGTTTTATTTCATGATTCATCTCTTTCCAAACTCTATGAACGGCTCCTGCATTCCCGTCTCTACCCTATTCTGGATGGTTTTATCAGACGGGAGCAATTTGGCTTCCGCAAGCAACATTCCACCACCCTGCAGTTACTCAGAGTAACTAACATGGTGGTGGATGCACTAAACAAATATTCTTGGACGTCAGCAAGGCCTTCGACCGTGTCTGGCACCCTGAACTTCTATATAAACTGGCCACCAGCCCTCTTCCCAAATCCACGTTATTCCTTATCCGCTCCTACCTGTCCGATCTCTGCGGGAGTCCCCCAGGGGTCGGTTCCGGGCCCTCTCCTCTACCTAATATACACCCTCTCCTGCCAAACGTCACACTCTCCCTCTACGCGGATGATGCCATGTTCCTTTACCCCGCTCTCGCTACCATGACCATCCAACAGCAGATGGACATCCTGAAGCCGTGGTTCCGACGCTGGAGAACGGCGGTGAATGCAGATAAGTCCGAGACTATCTGAAAAGACCGCAACCGGAACCGTCACTCTCGACAGGAGGCCCATCGCCTGGAAGTCCTCGGTAAAGTATCTTGGCGTCATCCTCGACAAGACTCTTCTCCCAACAGGCTTCCTCAGTCCTTAACAAAGCCAGGGGCATCCGCTTCCGGCTTTCCCCATCCTCGACAAGACTCTTCTCCCAACAGGCTTCCTCAGTCCTTAACAAAGCCAGGGGCATCCGCTTCCGGCTTTCCCCATCCTCGACAAGACTCTTCTCCCAACAGGCTTCCTCAGTCCTTAACAAAGCCAGGGGCATCCGCTTCCGGCTTTCCCCATCCTCGACAAGACTCTTCTCCCAACAGGCTTCCTCAGTCCTTAACAAAGCCAGGGGCATCCGCTTCCGGCTTTCCCCATCCTCGACAAGACTCTTCTCCCAACAGGCTTCCTCAGTCCTTAACAAAGCCAGGGGCATCCGCTTCCGGCTTTCCCCATCCTCGACAAGACTCTTTTCCCAACAGGCTTTCTCAGTCCTCAACAAAGCCAGGGGCATCCGCTTCCGGCTTTCCCCATCCTCGACAAGACTCTTCTCCCAACAGGCTTTCTCAGTCCTCAACAAAGCCAGGGGCATCCGCTTCCGGCTTTCCCCATCCTCGACAAGACTCTTCTCCCAACAGGCTTTCTCAGTCCTCAACAAAGCCAGGGGCATCCGCTTCCGGCTTTCCCCCTCCTCGACAAGACTCTTTTCCCAACAGGCTTTCTCAGTCCTCAACAAAGCCAGGGGCATCCGCTTCCGGCTTTCCCCCTCCTCTCCAAACGAAGTCCCCTCCCTATAAAAACCAAACTCCTCCTATTCCTTATGCATATTCGACCGGCCCTTACCTATGCCTCCCCCGTTTGGTGGGCAATTCTAAAAAAGTCCTACCGAAACAACCTCGAATCCATCCAATCCCATACCTTACGTTCAATTTCCGGCAGCCCCTGGTTTGTTTCCAACAGCACAATCAGAAACTCCTTCCGCACCCCATCCCTGGCGGACTTCGTCCGTTCCCTCTCGGCAGAGCCGAGAGTTCAGCCTACCCTCACATCCGCGGCCTCAGTGACACCACTGGACCCCCTCCTACATTCCGCCTGCGTCCTAAAGTGCTGTTGAACCCTCCATTGCACCCCCAAACCAGCTCCCCCTCCCCCCACGGTGCATCATTTAATTAATGATAGATTGAGCGTAAAGATAATTTAGCTTTAAGTGATACGCCAACAGACAATTTAATATTTGATGTGTCTTTCAAATCTTGTTTAGCATAAGTTACCACTGCCGTGGGACAAGTGAATAGCCCGTAGCTCTTAAGAAACCATGTTAGATATAAGTGATTCATGACGTAGCATAAGTAAACCATGTTAATCTTTAAGGTAATATTGTCATGTATTTTTAAGTGATTTATGTTAGAATAAGTACTTTCTACGTTAATTTTAAGCCAAAGCAAGCCCTGTTAGTCTTAAGTCACTGTTCATGTTAGTTTTTAAGGTTACATGTTAGATTTAAGTATGTAAACTTTGTTTTTGAGATTTTCCCACAGAAATATGCAATGCCTGGCAAGAACATCTAGCAAAACGTCAGTCAGTCATTATCCTTAACAAAAATAGCTCACCCTACCACCAACACAAATCTCCGTCCTTTCATCAAACAGTCAGCAAAAAATAGTGCTGTAAACACATTGATACCAGCAGCCAGTGTTAAACCAGAGACTTCAGTCAACCTTCGCTCGCTTTAAATCTCCCATAACTTTGTACCTAATTTACAACGGCTTATGTAGAGTCTAATTCTGATTACACGCATGCGCTACCAGACTGTACATCCTCATTAGCGGAACGGCAATTAGACAGTCTGCGACGGAAAAAGCTGTCTTTGAAGTGTGCGCTTGCATTTGAAAATTTTTGTTTGAGGTTAGAATTCATTTGTCAATGATGCGAAATATGAAACAGCTGTTCAAGGGACGCCATAGTTTTTACAGGGCGTTGTCATGGTAACCGTTGTTTGAGGCGATACCGGGTAGAGGTTTTTTCTAACTTATAAAAATGTGTAGGCCCTACTATATTTAAATTTTTTAACTATATACTGAAGCGTAGCATACAATCCAAAATAATTTCTGAAAATGTATGTAACCAATTATTTGAAATTATATACGATATAGTATTTTGTGAACAAAACATAGAAACAAAATGTCTTTTAGAAGAACAGGTAATGACATCCTGGAACAGGACTGATTTGAAATGGGGAAAAGGAGTACCTGAAATTAAATTTTAATATTTGTTTAAAATAAAAACTCGAAAACAGAACGAACAATATTACGAGCTCTTTAGCATATCTGGTTATATCTTGGAAAAATATTGTTTTAAAAATTTTAAAAGGAACTGAAAGCTACTAATATTTGACACTTACAAAGACGCGGGCGCGCAATGATTACTATTCTAATCTGTATATTTGTATTAGCTTCACTTGAAAGCTCTTATTAACCAAACTGACATTAATATAAGCAACACAATTTATCACTTCCGGCGCCGCCATTGTTGGCATTCAACTGGGATGAGTGGGGGGGGGGGGGGTAATAATAGCTAATTACTTAATTCACAACTAATTATAAGTTCTCCTTTAATTAGGTAAATTGAAAGTCACTAATGAAGGCGACCGAAGCATCATCGAGAACAATAAGACAGCAAAGCAGTTAAAGATTACTTTGTAGGAGCTGTATTATCTGCTCAGGGCTATTCATCAGAGTGATGCTTCGCCTGCTTAATATAATAGCCTACACTCACACACTGCGATGCAAGTTTTGAGACAACATACAGTAAATACACTGTACACATCAGATATTTATATGTAGGGTTTATATACATAAGGGTATTTGTTCTACATACATATAGTACTATCAGGCTGCAGTGTTATCTGCTCAGGGCTATTCATCAGAGTGATGCTTCGCCTGCTTAATATAATAGCCTACACTCACACACTGCGATGCAAGTTTTGAGACAACATACAGTAAATACACTGTACACATCAGATATTTATATGCAAGGTTTATATACATAAGGGTATTTGTTCTACATACATATAGTACTATCAGGCTGCAGTATTATCTGCTCAGGGCTATTCATCAGAGTGATGCTTCGCCTGCTTAATATAATAGCCTACACCCACACACTGCGATGCAAGTTTTGAGACAACATACAGTAAATACACTGTTCACATCAGATATTTATATGCAAGGTTTATATACATAAGGGTATTTGTTCTACATACATATAGTACTATCAGGCTGCAGTATTATCTGCTCAGGGCTATTCATCAGAGTGATGCTTCGCCTGCTTAATATAATAGCCTACACCCACACACTGCGATGCAAGTTTTGAGACAACATACAGTAAATACACTGTACACATCAGATATTTATATGTAGGGTTTATATACATAAGGGTATTTGTTCTACATACATATAGTACTATCAGGCTGCAGTGTTATCTGCTCAGGGCTATTCATCAGAGTGATGCTTCGCCTGCTTAATATAATAGCCTACACCCACACACTGCGATGCAAGTTTTGAGACAACATACAGTAAATACACTGTTCACATCAGATATTTATATGTAGGGTTTATATACATAAGGGTATTTGTTCTACATACATATAGTACTATCAGGCTGCAGTGTTATCTGCTCAGGGCTATTCATCAGAGTGATGCTTCGCCTGCTTAATATAATAGCCTACACCCACACACTGCGATGCAAGTTTTGAGACAACATACAGTAAATACACTGTACACATCAGATATTTATATGTAGGGTTTATATACATAAGGGTATTTGTTCTACATACATATAGTACTATCAGGCTGCAGTGTTATCTGCTCAGGGCTATTCATCAGAGTGATGCTTCGCCTGCTTAATATAATAGCCTACACTCACACACTGCGATGCAAGTTTTGAGACAACATACAGTAAATACACTGTACACATCAGATATTTATATGTAAGGTTTATATACATAAGGGTATTTGTTCTACATACATATAGTACTATCAGGCTGCAGTATTATCTGCTCAGGGCTATTCATCAGAGTGATGCTTCGCCTGCTTAATATAATAGCCTACACTCACACACTGCGATGCAAGTTTTGAGACAACATACAGTAAATACACTGTACACATCAGATATTTATATGTAGGGTTTATATACATAAGGGTATTTGTTCTACATACATATAGTACTATCAGGCTGCAGTGTTATCTGCTCAGGGCTATTCATCAGAGTGATGCTTCGCCTGCTTAATATAATAGCCTACACTCACACACTGCGATGCAAGTTTTGAGACAACATACAGTAAATACACTGTACACATCAGATATTTATATGTAGGGTTTATATACATAAGGGTATTTGTTCTACATACATATAGTACTATCAGGCTGCAGTGTTATCTGCTCAGGGCTATTCATCAGAGTGATGCTTCGCCTGCTTAATATAATAGCCTACACTCACACACTGCGATGCAAGTTTTGAGACAACATACAGTAAATACACTGTACACATCAGATATTTATATGTAGGGTTTATATACATAAGGGTATTTGTTCTACATACATATAGTACTATCAGGCTGCAGTATTATCTGCTCAGGGCTATTCATCAGAGTGATGCTTCGCCTGCTTAATATAATAGCCTACACTCACACACTGCGATGCAAGTTTTGAGACAACATACAGTAAATACACTGTACACATCAGATATTTATATGTAGGGTTTATATACATAAGGGTATTTGTTCTACATACATATAGTACTATCAGGCTGCAGTGTTATCTGCTCAGGGCTATTCATCAGAGTGATGCTTCGCCTGCTTAATATAATAGCCTACACTCACACACTGCGATGCAAGTTTTGAGACAACATACAGTAAATACACTGTACACATCAGATATTTATATGTAAGGTTTATATACATAAGGGTATTTGTTCTACATACATATAGTACTATCAGGCTGCAGTATTATCTGCTCAGGGCTATTCATCAGAGTGATGCTTCGCCTGCTTAATATAATAGCCTACACTCACACACTGCGATGCAAGTTTTGAGACAACATACAGTAAATACACTGTACACATCAGATATTTATATGCAAGGTTTATATACATAAGGGTATTTGTTCTACATACATATAGTACTATCAGGCTGCAGTATTATCTGCTCAGGGCTATTCATCAGAGTGATGCTTCGCCTGCTTAATATAATAGCCTACACCCACACACTGCGATGCAAGTTTTGAGACAACATACAGTAAATACACTGTACACATCAGATATTTATATGCAAGGTTTATATACATAAGGGTATTTGTTCTACATACATATAGTACTATCAGGCTGCAGTATTATCTGCTCAGGGCTATTCATCAGAGTGTTGCTTCGCCTGCTTAATATAATAGCCTACACCCACACACTGCGATGCAAGTTTTGAGACAACATACAGTAAATACACTGTTCACATCAGATATTTATATGCAAGGTTTATATACATAAGGGTTTTTGTTCTACATACATATAGTACTATCAGGCTGCAGTATTATCTGCTCAGGGCTATTCATCAGAGTGATGCTTCGCCTGCTTAATATAATAGCCTACACCCACACACTGCGATGCAAGTTTTGAGACAACATACAGTAAATACACTGTTCACATCAGATATTTATATGCAAGGTTTATATACATAAGGGTATTTGTTCTACATACATATAGTACTATCAGGCTGCAGTATTATCTGCTCAGGGCTATTCATCAGAGTGATGCTTCGCCTGCTTTATATAATAGCCTACACCCACACACTGCGATGCAAGTTTTGAGACAACATACAGTAAATACACTGTTCACATCAGATATTTATATGTAGGGTTTATACACATAAGGGTATTTGTTCTACATACATATAGTACTATCAGGCTGCAGTGTTATCTGTTCAGGGCTATTCATCAGAGTGATGCTTCGCCTGCTTAATATAATAGCCTACACCCACACACTGCGATGCAAGTTTTGAGACAACATACAGTAAATACACTGTACACATCAGATATTTATATGTAGGGTTTATACACATAAGGGTATTTGTTCTACATACATATAGTACTATCAGGCTGCAGTGTTATCTGCTCAGGGCTATTCATCAGAGTGATGCTTCGCCTGCTTAATATAATAGCCTACACTCACACACTGCGATGCAAGTTTTGAGACAACATACAGTAAATACACTGTTCACATCAGATATTTATATGTAGGGTTTATACACATAAGGGTATTTGTTCTACATACATATAGTACTATCAGGCTGCAGTGTTATCTGTTCAGGGCTATTCATCAGAGTGATGCTTCGCCTGCTTTATATAATAGCCTACACCCACACACTGCGATGCAAGTTTTGAGACAACATACAGTAAATACACTGTTCACATCAGATATTTATATGTAGGGTTTATACACATAAGGGTATTTGTTCTACATACATATAGTACTATCAGGCTGCAGTGTTATCTGTTCAGGGCTATTCATCAGAGTGATGCTTCGCCTGCTTAATATAATAGCCTACACCCACACACTGCGATGCAAGTTTTGAGACAACATACAGTAAATACACTGTTCACATCAGATATTTATATGTAGGGTTTATACACATAAGGGTATTTGTTCTACATACATATAGTACTATCAGGCTGCAGTGTTATCTGTTCAGGGCTATTCATCAGAGTGATGCTTCGCCTGCTTTATATAATAGCCTACACCCACACACTGCGATGCAAGTTTTGAGACAACATACAGTAAATACACTGTTCACATCAGATATTTATATGTAGGGTTTATACACATAAGGGTATTTGTTCTACATACATATAGTACTATCAGGCTGCAGTGTTATCTGTTCAGGGCTATTCATCAGAGTGATGCTTCGCCTGCTTAATATAATAGCCTACACCCACACACTGCGATGCAAGTTTTGAGACAACATACAGTAAATACACTGTTCACATCAGATATTTATATGTATGGTTTATACACATAAGGGTATTTGTTCTACATACATATAGTACTATCAGGCTGCAGTGTTATCTGTTCAGGGCTATTCATCAGAGTGATGCTTCGCCTGCTTAATATAATAGCCTACACCCACACACTGCGATGCAAGTTTTGAGACAACATACAGTAAATACACTGTACACATCAGATATTTATATGTTAGGTTTATATACATAAGGGTATTTGTTCTACATACATATAGTACTATCAGGCTGCAGTGTTATCTGCTCAGGGCTATTCATCAGAGTGATGCTTCGCCTGCTTAATATAATAGCCTACACTCACACACTGCGATGCAAGTTTTGAGACAACATACAGTAAATACACTGTACACATCAGATATTTATATGTTAGGTTTATATACATAAGGGTATTTGTTCTACATACATATAGTACTATCAGGCTGCAGTATTATCTGCTCAGGGCTATTCATCAGAGTGATGCTTCGCCTGCTTTATATAATAGCCTACACCCACACACTGCGATGCAAGTTTTGAGACAACATACAGTAAATACACTGTTCACATCAGATATTTATATGTAGGGTTTATACACATAAGGGTATTTGTTCTACATACATATAGTACTATCAGGCTGCAGTGTTATCTGCTCAGGGCTATTCATCAGAGTGATGCTTCGCCTGCTTAATATAATAGCCTACACTCACACACTGCGATGCAAGTTTTGAGACAACATACAGTAAATACACTGTTCACATCAGATATTTATATGTAGGGTTTATACACATAAGGGTATTTGTTCTACATACATATAGTACTATCAGGCTGCAGTGTTATCTGCTCAGGGCTATTCATCAGAGTGATGCTTCGCCTGCTTAATATAATAGCCTACACCCACACACTGCGATGCAAGTTTTGAGACAACATACAGTAAATACACTGTACACATCAGATATTTATATGTAGGGTTTATACACATAAGGGTATTTGTTCTACATACATATAGTACTATCAGGCTGCAGTGTTATCTGCTCAGGGCTATTCATCAGAGTGATGCTTCGCCTGCTTAATATAATAGCCTACACTCACACACTGCGATGCAAGTTTTGAGACAACATACAGTAAATACACTGTACACATCAGATATTTATATGTAGGGTTTATACACATAAGGGTATTTGTTCTACATACATATAGTACTATCAGGCTGCAGTATTATCTGCTCAGGGCTATTCATCAGAGTGATGCTTCGCCTGCTTAATATAATAGCCTACACTCACACACTGCGATGCAAGTTTTGAGACAACATACAGTAAATACACTGTACACATCAGATATTTATATGCAAGGTTTATACACATAAGGGTATTTGTTCTACATACATATAGTACTATCAGGCTGCAGTATTATCTGCTCAGGGCTATTCATCAGAGTGATGCTTCGCCTGCTTAATATAATAGCCTACACTCACACACTGCGATGCAAGTTTTGAGACAACATACAGTAAATACACTGTACACATCAGATATTTATATGTAGGGTTTATACACATAAGGGTATTTGTTCTACATACATATAGTACTATCAGGCTGCAGTATTATCTGCTCAGGGCTATTCATCAGAGTGATGCTTCGCCTGCTTAATATAATAGCCTACACTCACACACTGCGATGCAAGTTTTGAGACAACATACAGTAAATACACTGTACACATCAGATATTTATATGTAGGGTTTATACACATAAGGGTATTTGTTCTACATACATATAGTACTATCAGGCTGCAGTGTTATCTGTTCAGGGCTATTCATCAGAGTGATGCTTCGCCTGCTTAATATAATAGCCTACACTCACACACTGCGATGCAAGTTTTGAGACAACATACAGTAAATACACTGTACACATCAGATATTTATATGTAGGGTTTATACACATAAGGGTATTTGTTCTACATACATATAGTACTATCAGGCTGCAGTATTATCTGCTCAGGGCTATTCATCAGAGTGATGCTTCGCCTGCTTAATATAATAGCCTACACTCACACACTGCGATGCAAGTTTTGAGACAACATACAGTAAATACACTGTACACATCAGATATTTATATGTAGGGTTTATACACATAAGGGTATTTGTTCTACATACATATAGTACTATCAGGCTGCAGTGTTATCTGTTCAGGGCTATTCATCAGAGTGATGCTTCGCCTGCTTAATATAATAGCCTACACTCACACACTGCGATGCAAGTTTTGAGACAACATACAGTAAATACACTGTACACATCAGATATTTATATGTAGGGTTTATACACATAAGGGTATTTGTTCTACATACATATAGTACTATCAGGCTGCAGTGTTATCTGTTCAGGGCTATTCATCAGAGTGATGCTTCGCCTGCTTAATATAATAGCCTACACCCACACACTGCGATGCAAGTTTTGAGACAACATACAGTAAATACACTGTACACATCAGATATTTATATGTAGGGTTTATACACATAAGGGTATTTGTTCTACATACATATAGTACTATCAGGCTGCAGTGTTATCTGCTCAGGGCTATTCATCAGAGTGATGCTTCGCCTGCTTAATATAATAGCCTACACTCACACACTGCGATGCAAGTTTTGAGACAACATACAGTAAATACACTGTACACATCAGATATTTATATGCAAGGTTTATATACATAAGGGTATTTGTTCTACATACATATAGTACTATCAGGCTGCAGTGTTATCTGTTCAGGGCTATTCATCAGAGTGATGCTTCGCCTGCTTAATATAATAGCCTACACTCACACACTGCGATGCAAGTTTTGAGACAACATACAGTAAATACACTGTACACATCAGATATTTATATGCAAGGTTTATATACATAATGGTATTTGTTCTACATACATATAGTACTATCAGGCTGCAGTGTTATCTGTTCAGGGCTATTCATCAGAGTGATGCTTCGCCTGCTTAATATAATAGCCTACACTCACACACTGCGATGCAAGTTTTGAGACAACATACAGTAAATACACTGTACACATCAGATATTTATATGCAAGGTTTATATACATAAGGGTATTTGTTCTACATACATATAGTACTATCAGGCTGCAGTGTTATCTGTTCAGGGCTATTCATCAGAGTGATGCTTCGCCTGCTTAATATAATAGCCTACACTCACACACTGCGATGCAAGTTTTGAGACAACATACAGTAAATACACTGTACACATCAGATATTTATATGTAGGGTTTATACACATAAGGGTATTTGTTCTACATACATATAGCACTATCAGGCTGCAGTATTATCTGCTCAGGGCTATTCATCAGAGTGTTGCTTCGCCTGCTTAATATAATAGCCTACACTCACACACTGCGATGCAAGTTTTGAGACAACATACAGTAAATACACTGTACACATCAGATATTTATATGCAAGGTTTATATACATAAGGGTATTTGTTCTACATACATATAGTACTATCAGGCTGCAGTGTTATCTGTTCAGGGCTATTCATCAGAGTGATGCTTCGCCTGCTTAATATAATAGCCTACACCCACACACTGCGATGCAAGTTTTGAGACAACATACAGTAAATACACTGTTCACATCAGATATTTATATGTAGGGTTTATACACATAAGGGTATTTGTTCTACATACATATAGTACTCTCAGGCTGCAGTATTATCTGCTCAGGGCTATTCATCAGAGTGATGCTTCGCCTGCTTTATATAATAGCCTACACCCACACACTGCGATGCAAGTTTTGAGACAACATACAGTAAATACACTGTTCACATCAGATATTTATATGTAGGGTTTATACACATAAGGGTATTTGTTCTACATACATATAGTACTCTCAGGCTGCAGTATTATCTGCTCAGGGCTATTCATCAGAGTGATGCTTCGCCTGCTTAATATAATAGCCTACACTCACACACTGCGATGCAAGTTTTGAGACAACATACAGTAAATACATTGTTCACATCAGATATTTATATGCAAGGTTTATATACATAAGGGTATTTGTTCTACATACATATAGTACTATCAGGCTGCAGTGTTATCTGCTCAGGGCTATTCATCAGAGTGTTGCTTCGCCTGCTTAATATAATAGCCTACACCCACACACTGCGATGCAAGTTTTGAGACAACATACAGTAAATACACTGTACACATCAGATATTTATATGCAAGGTTTATATACATAAGGGTATTTGTTCTACATACATATAGTACTATCAGGCTGCAGTGTTATCTGCTCAGGGCTATTCATCAGAGTGATGCTTCGCCTGCTTAATATAATAGCCTACACCCACACACTGCGATGCAAGTTTTGAGACAACATACAGTAAATACACTGTACACATCAGATATTTATATGTAGGGTTTATACACATAAGGGTATTTGTTCTACATACATATAGTACTATCAGGCTGCAGTGTTATCTGCTCAGGGCTATTCATCAGAGTGATGCTTCGCCTGCTTAATATAATAGCCTACACCCACACACTGCGATGCAAGTTTTGAGACAACATACAGTAAATACACTGTACACATCAGATATTTATATGTAGGGTTTATACACATAAGGGTATTTGTTCTACATACATATAGTACTATCAGGCTGCAGTGTTATCTGCTCAGGGCTATTCATCAGAGTGATGCTTCGCCTGCTTAATATAATAGCCTACACCCACACACTGCGATGCAACATACAGTAAATACACTGTACACATCAGATATTTATATGTAGGGTTTATACACATAAGGGTATTTGTTCTACATACATATAGTACTATCAGGCTGCAGTGTTATCTGCTCAGGGCTATTCATCAGAGTGATGCTTCGCCTGCTTAATATAATAGCCTACACCCACACACTGCGATGCAAGTTTTGAGACAACATACAGTAAATACACTGTACACATCAGATATTTATATGTAGGGTTTATACACATAAGGGTATTTGTTCTACATACATATAGTACTATCAGGCTGCAGTGTTATCTGCTCAGGGCTATTCATCAGAGTGATGCTTCGCCTGCTTAATATAATAGCCTACACCCACACACTGCGATGCACGTTTTGAGACAACATACAGTAAATACACTGTACACATCAGATATTTATATGTAGGGTTTATACACATAAGGGTATTTGTTCTACATACATATAGTACTATCAGGCTGCAGTGTTATCTGCTCAGGGCTATTCATCAGAGTGATGCTTCGCCTGCTTAATATAATAGCCTACACCCACACACTGCGATGCAAGTTTTGAGACAACATACAGTAAATACACTGTACACATCAGATATTTATATGTAGGGTTTATACACATAAGGGTATTTGTTCTACATACATATAGTACTATCAGGCTGCAGTGTTATCTGCTCAGGGCTATTCATCAGAGTGATGCTTCGCCTGCTTAATATAATAGCCTACACCCACACACTGCGATGCAAGTTTTGAGACAACATACAGTAAATACACTGTACACATCAGATATTTATATGTAGGGTTTATACACATAAGGGTATTTGTTCTACATACATATAGTACTATCAGGCTGCAGTGTTATCTGCTCAGGGCTATTCATCAGAGTGATGCTTCGCCTGCTTAATATAATAGCCTACACCCACACACTGCGATGCAAGTTTTGAGACAACATACAGTAAATACACTGTACACATCAGATATTTATATGTAGGGTTTATACACATAAGGGTATTTGTTCTACATACATATAGTACTATCAGGCTGCAGTGTTATCTGCTCAGGGCTATTCATCAGAGTGATGCTTCGCCTGCTTAATATAATAGCCTACACCCACACACTGCGATGCAAGTTTTGAGACAACATACAGTAAATACACTGTACACATCAGATATTTATATGTAGGGTTTATACACATAAGGGTATTTGTTCTACATACATATAGTACTATCAGGCTGCAGTGTTATCTGCTCAGGGCTATTCATCAGAGTGATGCTTCGCCTGCTTAATATAATAGCCTACACCCACACACTGCGATGCAAGTTTTGAGACAACATACAGTAAATACACTGTTCACATCAGATATTTATATGTAGGGTTTATACACATAAGGGTATTTGTTCTACATACATATAGTACTATCAGGCTGCAGTGTTATCTGCTCAGGGCTATTCATCAGAGTGATGCTTCGCCTGCTTAATATAATAGCCTACACCCACACACTGCGATGCAAGTTTTGAGACAACATACAGTAAATACACTGTTCACATCAGATATTTATATGTAGGGTTTATACACATAAGGGTATTTGTTCTACATACATATAGTACTCTCAGGCTGCAGTATTATCTGCTCAGGGCTATTCATCAGAGTGATGCTTCGCCTGCTTAATATAATAGCCTACACCCACACACTGCGATGCAAGTTTTGAGACAACATACAGTAAATACACTGTTCACATCAGATATTTATATGCAAGGTTTATATACATAAGGGTATTTGTTCTACATACATATAGTACTCTCAGGCTGCAGTGTTATCTGCTCAGGGCTATTCATCAGAGTGATGCTTCGCCTGCTTAATATAATAGCCTACACTCACACACTGCGATGCAAGTTTTGAGACAACATACAGTAAATACACTGTACACATCAGATATTTATATGTAGGGTTTATATACATAAGGGTATTTGTTCTACATACATATAGTACTATCAGGCTGCAGTGTTATCTGCTCAGGGCTATTCATCAGAGTGATGCTTCGCCTGCTTAATATAATAGCCTACACCCACACACTGCGATGCAAGTTTTGAGACAACATACAGTAAATACACTGTTCACATCAGATATTTATATGTAGGGTTTATACACATAAGGGTATTTGTTCTACATACATATAGTACTATCAGGCTGCAGTATTATCTGCTCAGGGCTATTCATCAGAGTGATGCTTCGCCTGCTTAATATAATAGCCTACACTCACACACTGCGATGCAAGTTTTGAGACAACATACAGTAAATACACTGTTCACATCAGATATTTATATGTAGGGTTTATACACATAAGGGTATTTGTTCTACATACATATAGCACTATCAGGCTGCAGTATTATCTGCTCAGGGCTATTCATCAGAGTGATGCTTCGCCTGCTTAATATAATAGCCTACACTCACACACTGCGATGCAAGTTTTGAGACAACATACAGTAAATACACTGTTCACATCAGATATTTATATGTAGGGTTTATACACATAAGGGTATTTGTTCTACATACATATAGCACTATCAGGCTGCAGTATTATCTGCTCAGGGCTATTCATCAGAGTGATGCTTCGCCTGCTTAATATAATAGCCTACACTCACACACTGCGATGCAAGTTTTGAGACAACATACAGTAAATACACTGTTCACATCAGATATTTATATGTAGGGTTTATACACATAAGGGTATTTGTTCTACATACATATAGTACTCTCAGGCTGCAGTATTATCTGCTCAGGGCTATTCATCAGAGTGATGCTTCGCCTGCTTAATATAATAGCCTACACCCACACACTGCGATGCAAGTTTTGAGACAACATACAGTAAATACACTGTACACATCAGATATTTATATGCAAGGTTTATATACATAAGGGTATTTGTTCTACATACATATAGTACTATCAGGCTGCAGTATTATCTGCTCAGGGCTATTCATCAGAGTGATGCTTCGCCTGCTTAATATAATAGCCTACACCCACACACTGCGATGCAAGTTTTGAGACAACATACAGTAAATACACTGTACACATCAGATATTTATATGTAGGGTTTATATACATAAGGGTATTTGTTCTACATACATATAGTACTATCAGGCTGCAGTGTTATCTGCTCAGGGCTATTCATCAGAGTGATGCTTCGCCTGCTTAATATAATAGCCTACACCCACACACTGCGATGCAAGTTTTGAGACAACATACAGTAAATACACTGTACACATCAGATATTTATATGTAAGGTTTATATACATAAGGGTATTTGTTCTACATACATATAGTACTATCAGGCTGCAGTATTATCTGCTCAGGGCTATTCATCAGAGTGATGCTTCGCCTGCTTAATATAATAGCCTACACTCACACACTGCGATGCAAGTTTTGAGACAACATACAGTAAATACACTGTACACATCAGATATTTATATGCAAGGTTTATATACATAAGGGTATTTGTTCTACATACATATAGTACTATCAGGCTGCAGTATTATCTGCTCAGGGCTATTCATCAGAGTGATGCTTCGCCTGCTTAATATAATAGCCTACACCCACACACTGCGATGCAAGTTTTGAGACAACATACAGTAAATACACTGTTCACATCAGATATTTATATGCAAGGTTTATATACATAAGGGTATTTGTTCTACATACATATAGTACTATCAGGCTGCAGTATTATCTGCTCAGGGCTATTCATCAGAGTGATGCTTCGCCTGCTTAATATAATAGCCTACACCCACACACTGCGATGCAAGTTTTGAGACAACATACAGTAAATACACTGTTCACATCAGATATTTATATGCAAGGTTTATATACATAAGGGTATTTGTTCTACATACATATAGTACTATCAGGCTGCAGTATTATCTGCTCAGGGCTATTCATCAGAGTGATGCTTCGCCTGCTTTATATAATAGCCTACACCCACACACTGCGATGCAAGTTTTGAGACAACATACAGTAAATACACTGTTCACATCAGATATTTATATGTAGGGTTTATACACATAAGGGTATTTGTTCTACATACATATAGTACTATCAGGCTGCAGTGTTATCTGTTCAGGGCTATTCATCAGAGTGATGCTTCGCCTGCTTAATATAATAGCCTACACCCACACACTGCGATGCAAGTTTTGAGACAACATACAGTAAATACACTGTTCACATCAGATATTTATATGTAGGGTTTATACACATAAGGGTATTTGTTCTACATACATATAGTACTATCAGGCTGCAGTGTTATCTGTTCAGGGCTATTCATCAGAGTGATGCTTCGCCTGCTTTATATAATAGCCTACACCCACACACTGCGATGCAAGTTTTGAGACAACATACAGTAAATACACTGTTCACATCAGATATTTATATGTAGGGTTTATACACATAAGGGTATTTGTTCTACATACATATAGTACTATCAGGCTGCAGTGTTATCTGTTCAGGGCTATTCATCAGAGTGATGCTTCGCCTGCTTAATATAATAGCCTACACCCACACACTGCGATGCAAGTTTTGAGACAACATACAGTAAATACACTGTTCACATCAGATATTTATATGTAGGGTTTATACACATAAGGGTATTTGTTCTACATACATATAGTACTATCAGGCTGCAGTGTTATCTGTTCAGGGCTATTCATCAGAGTGATGCTTCGCCTGCTTTATATAATAGCCTACACCCACACACTGCGATGCAAGTTTTGAGACAACATACAGTAAATACACTGTTCACATCAGATATTTATATGTAGGGTTTATACACATAAGGGTATTTGTTCTACATACATATAGTACTATCAGGCTGCAGTGTTATCTGTTCAGGGCTATTCATCAGAGTGATGCTTCGCCTGCTTAATATAATAGCCTACACCCACACACTGCGATGCAAGTTTTGAGACAACATACAGTAAATACACTGTTCACATCAGATATTTATATGTAGGGTTTATACACATAAGGGTATTTGTTCTACATACATATAGTACTATCAGGCTGCAGTGTTATCTGTTCAGGGCTATTCATCAGAGTGATGCTTCGCCTGCTTAATATAATAGCCTACACCCACACACTGCGATGCAAGTTTTGAGACAACATACAGTAAATACACTGTACACATCAGATATTTATATGTTAGGTTTATATACATAAGGGTATTTGTTCTACATACATATAGTACTATCAGGCTGCAGTGTTATCTGCTCAGGGCTATTCATCAGAGTGATGCTTCGCCTGCTTAATATAATAGCCTACACCCACACACTGCGATGCAAGTTTTGAGACAACATACAGTAAATACACTGTTCACATCAGATATTTATATGTAGGGTTTATACACATAAGGGTATTTGTTCTACATACATATAGTACTATCAGGCTGCAGTGTTATCTGTTCAGGGCTATTCATCAGAGTGATGCTTCGCCTGCTTTATATAATAGCCTACACCCACACACTGCGATGCAAGTTTTGAGACAACATACAGTAAATACACTGTTCACATCAGATATTTATATGTAGGGTTTATACACATAAGGGTATTTGTTCTACATACATATAGTACTATCAGGCTGCAGTGTTATCTGTTCAGGGCTATTCATCAGAGTGATGCTTCGCCTGCTTAATATAATAGCCTACACCCACACACTGCGATGCAAGTTTTGAGACAACATACAGTAAATACACTGTTCACATCAGATATTTATATGTAGGGTTTATACACATAAGGGTATTTGTTCTACATACATATAGTACTATCAGGCTGCAGTGTTATCTGCTCAGGGCTATTCATCAGAGTGATGCTTCGCCTGCTTAATATAATAGCCTACACCCACACACTGCGATGCAAGTTTTGAGACAACATACAGTAAATACACTGTACACATCAGATATTTATATGTTAGGTTTATATACATAAGGGTATTTGTTCTACATACATATAGTACTATCAGGCTGCAGTGTTATCTGCTCAGGGCTATTCATCAGAGTGATGCTTCGCCTGCTTAATATAATAGCCTACACCCACACACTGCGATGCAAGTTTTGAGACAACATACAGTAAATACACTGTACACATCAGATATTTATATGTTAGGTTTATATACATAAGGGTATTTGTTCTACATACATATAGTACTATCAGGCTGCAGTATTATCTGCTCAGGGCTATTCATCAGAGTGATGCTTCGCCTGCTTTATATAATAGCCTACACCCACACACTGCGATGCAAGTTTTGAGACAACATACAGTAAATACACTGTTCACATCAGATATTTATATGTAGGGTTTATACACATAAGGGTATTTGTTCTACATACATATAGTACTATCAGGCTGCAGTGTTATCTGCTCAGGGCTATTCATCAGAGTGATGCTTCGCCTGCTTAATATAATAGCCTACACTCACACACTGCGATGCAAGTTTTGAGACAACATACAGTAAATACACTGTTCACATCAGATATTTATATGTAGGGTTTATACACATAAGGGTATTTGTTCTACATACATATAGTACTATCAGGCTGCAGTGTTATCTGCTCAGGGCTATTCATCAGAGTGATGCTTCGCCTGCTTAATATAATAGCCTACACCCACACACTGCGATGCAAGTTTTGAGACAACATACAGTAAATACACTGTACACATCAGATATTTATATGTAGGGTTTATACACATAAGGGTATTTGTTCTACATACATATAGTACTATCAGGCTGCAGTGTTATCTGCTCAGGGCTATTCATCAGAGTGATGCTTCGCCTGCTTAATATAATAGCCTACACTCACACACTGCGATGCAAGTTTTGAGACAACATACAGTAAATACACTGTACACATCAGATATTTATATGTAGGGTTTATACACATAAGGGTATTTGTTCTACATACATATAGTACTATCAGGCTGCAGTATTATCTGCTCAGGGCTATTCATCAGAGTGATGCTTCGCCTGCTTAATATAATAGCCTACACTCACACACTGCGATGCAAGTTTTGAGACAACATACAGTAAATACACTGTACACATCAGATATTTATATGCAAGGTTTATACACATAAGGGTATTTGTTCTACATACATATAGTACTATCAGGCTGCAGTATTATCTGCTCAGGGCTATTCATCAGAGTGATGCTTCGCCTGCTTAATATAATAGCCTACACTCACACACTGCGATGCAAGTTTTGAGACAACATACAGTAAATACACTGTACACATCAGATATTTATATGTAGGGTTTATACACATAAGGGTATTTGTTCTACATACATATAGTACTATCAGGCTGCAGTATTATCTGCTCAGGGCTATTCATCAGAGTGATGCTTCGCCTGCTTAATATAATAGCCTACACTCACACACTGCGATGCAAGTTTTGAGACAACATACAGTAAATACACTGTACACATCAGATATTTATATGTAGGGTTTATACACATAAGGGTATTTGTTCTACATACATATAGTACTATCAGGCTGCAGTGTTATCTGTTCAGGGCTATTCATCAGAGTGATGCTTCGCCTGCTTAATATAATAGCCTACACTCACACACTGCGATGCAAGTTTTGAGACAACATACAGTAAATACACTGTACACATCAGATATTTATATGTAGGGTTTATACACATAAGGGTATTTGTTCTACATACATATAGTACTCTCAGGCTGCAGTATTATCTGCTCAGGGCTATTCATCAGAGTGATGCTTCGCCTGCTTTATATAATAGCCTACACCCACACACTGCGATGCAAGTTTTGAGACAACATACAGTAAATACACTGTTCACATCAGATATTTATATGTAGGGTTTATACACATAAGGGTATTTGTTCTACATACATATAGTACTCTCAGGCTGCAGTATTATCTGCTCAGGGCTATTCATCAGAGTGATGCTTCGCCTGCTTAATATAATAGCCTACACTCACACACTGCGATGCAAGTTTTGAGACAACATACAGTAAATACACTGTTCACATCAGATATTTATATGTAAGGTTTATACACATAAGGGTATTTGTTCTACATACATATAGTACTATCAGGCTGCAGTGTTATCTGCTCAGGGCTATTCATCAGAGTGATGCTTCGCCTGCTTAATATAATAGCCTACACCCACACACTGCGATGCAAGTTTTGAGACAACATACAGTAAATACACTGTTCACATCAGATATTTATATGCAAGGTTTATATACATAAGGGTATTTGTTCTACATACATATAGTACTATCAGGCTGCAGTGTTATCTGCTCAGGGCTATTCATCAGAGTGATGCTTCGCCTGCTTAATATAATAGCCTACACCCACACACTGCGATGCAAGTTTTGAGACAACATACAGTAAATACACTGTTCACATCAGATATTTATATGTAAGGTTTATACACATAAGGGTATTTGTTCTACATACATATAGTACTATCAGGCTGCAGTGTTATCTGCTCAGGGCTATTCATCAGAGTGATGCTTCGCCTGCTTAATATAATAGCCTACACCCACACACTGCGATGCAAGTTTTGAGACAACATACAGTAAATACACTGTTCACATCAGATATTTATATGCAAGGTTTATATACATAAGGGTATTTGTTCTACATACATATAGTACTATCAGGCTGCAGTGTTATCTGCTCAGGGCTATTCATCAGAGTGTTGCTTCGCCTGCTTAATATAATAGCCTACACCCACACACTGCGATGCAAGTTTTGAGACAACATACAGTAAATACACTGTACACATCAGATATTTATATGCAAGGTTTATATACATAAGGGTATTTGTTCTACATACATATAGTACTATCAGGCTGCAGTGTTATCTGCTCAGGGCTATTCATCAGAGTGATGCTTCGCCTGCTTAATATAATAGCCTACACCCACACACTGCGATGCAAGTTTTGAGACAACATACAGTAAATACACTGTACACATCAGATATTTATATGTAGGGTTTATACACATAAGGGTATTTGTTCTACATACATATAGTACTATCAGGCTGCAGTGTTATCTGCTCAGGGCTATTCATCAGAGTGATGCTTCGCCTGCTTAATATAATAGCCTACACCCACACACTGCGATGCAAGTTTTGAGACAACATACAGTAAATACACTGTACACATCAGATATTTATATGTAGGGTTTATACACATAAGGGTATTTGTTCTACATACATATAGTACTATCAGGCTGCAGTGTTATCTGCTCAGGGCTATTCATCAGAGTGATGCTTCGCCTGCTTAATATAATAGCCTACACCCACACACTGCGATGCAAGTTTTGAGACAACATACAGTAAATACACTGTACACATCAGATATTTATATGTAGGGTTTATACACATAAGGGTATTTGTTCTACATACATATAGTACTATCAGGCTGCAGTGTTATCTGCTCAGGGCTATTCATCAGAGTGATGCTTCGCCTGCTTAATATAATAGCCTACACCCACACACTGCGATGCAACATACAGTAAATACACTGTACACATCAGATATTTATATGTAGGGTTTATACACATAAGGGTATTTGTTCTACATACATATAGTACTATCAGGCTGCAGTGTTATCTGCTCAGGGCTATTCATCAGAGTGATGCTTCGCCTGCTTAATATAATAGCCTACACCCACACACTGCGATGCAAGTTTTGAGACAACATACAGTAAATACACTGTACACATCAGATATTTATATGTAGGGTTTATACACATAAGGGTATTTGTTCTACATACATATAGTACTATCAGGCTGCAGTGTTATCTGCTCAGGGCTATTCATCAGAGTGATGCTTCGCCTGCTTAATATAATAGCCTACACCCACACACTGCGATGCACGTTTTGAGACAACATACAGTAAATACACTGTACACATCAGATATTTATATGTAGGGTTTATACACATAAGGGTATTTGTTCTACATACATATAGTACTATCAGGCTGCAGTGTTATCTGCTCAGGGCTATTCATCAGAGTGATGCTTCGCCTGCTTAATATAATAGCCTACACCCACACACTGCGATGCAAGTTTTGAGACAACATACAGTAAATACACTGTACACATCAGATATTTATATGTAGGGTTTATACACATAAGGGTATTTGTTCTACATACATATAGTACTATCAGGCTGCAGTGTTATCTGCTCAGGGCTATTCATCAGAGTGATGCTTCGCCTGCTTAATATAATAGCCTACACCCACACACTGCGATGCAAGTTTTGAGACAACATACAGTAAATACACTGTACACATCAGATATTTATATGTAGGGTTTATACACATAAGGGTATTTGTTCTACATACATATAGTACTATCAGGCTGCAGTGTTATCTGCTCAGGGCTATTCATCAGAGTGATGCTTCGCCTGCTTAATATAATAGCCTACACCCACACACTGCGATGCAAGTTTTGAGACAACATACAGTAAATACACTGTACACATCAGATATTTATATGTAGGGTTTATACACATAAGGGTATTTGTTCTACATACATATAGTACTATCAGGCTGCAGTGTTATCTGCTCAGGGCTATTCATCAGAGTGATGCTTCGCCTGCTTAATATAATAGCCTACACCCACACACTGCGATGCAAGTTTTGAGACAACATACAGTAAATACACTGTACACATCAGATATTTATATGTAGGGTTTATACACATAAGGGTATTTGTTCTACATACATATAGTACTATCAGGCTGCAGTGTTATCTGCTCAGGGCTATTCATCAGAGTGATGCTTCGCCTGCTTAATATAATAGCCTACACCCACACACTGCGATGCAAGTTTTGAGACAACATACAGTAAATACACTGTACACATCAGATATTTATATGTAGGGTTTATACACATAAGGGTATTTGTTCTACATACATATAGTACTATCAGGCTGCAGTGTTATCTGCTCAGGGCTATTCATCAGAGTGATGCTTCGCCTGCTTAATATAATAGCCTACACCCACACACTGCGATGCAAGTTTTGAGACAACATACAGTAAATACACTGTTCACATCAGATATTTATATGTAGGGTTTATACACATAAGGGTATTTGTTCTACATACATATAGTACTATCAGGCTGCAGTGTTATCTGCTCAGGGCTATTCATCAGAGTGATGCTTCGCCTGCTTAATATAATAGCCTACACCCACACACTGCGATGCAAGTTTTGAGACAACATACAGTAAATACACTGTTCACATCAGATATTTATATGTAGGGTTTATACACATAAGGGTATTTGTTCTACATACATATAGTACTCTCAGGCTGCAGTATTATCTGCTCAGGGCTATTCATCAGAGTGATGCTTCGCCTGCTTAATATAATAGCCTACACCCACACACTGCGATGCAAGTTTTGAGACAACATACAGTAAATACACTGTTCACATCAGATATTTATATGCAAGGTTTATATACATAAGGGTATTTGTTCTACATACATATAGTACTATCAGGCTGCAGTGTTATCTGCTCAGGGCTATTCATCAGAGTGATGCTTCGCCTGCTTAATATAATAGCCTACACTCACACACTGCGATGCAAGTTTTGAGACAACATACAGTAAATACACTGTACACATCAGATATTTATATGTAGGGTTTATATACATAAGGGTATTTGTTCTACATACATATAGTACTATCAGGCTGCAGTGTTATCTGCTCAGGGCTATTCATCAGAGTGATGCTTCGCCTGCTTAATATAATAGCCTACACCCACACACTGCGATGCAAGTTTTGAGACAACATACAGTAAATACACTGTTCACATCAGATATTTATATGTAGGGTTTATACACATAAGGGTATTTGTTCTACATACATATAGTACTATCAGGCTGCAGTATTATCTGCTCAGGGCTATTCATCAGAGTGATGCTTCGCCTGCTTAATATAATAGCCTACACTCACACACTGCGATGCAAGTTTTGAGACAACATACAGTAAATACACTGTTCACATCAGATATTTATATGTAGGGTTTATACACATAAGGGTATTTGTTCTACATACATATAGCACTATCAGGCTGCAGTATTATCTGCTCAGGGCTATTCATCAGAGTGATGCTTCGCCTGCTTAATATAATAGCCTACACTCACACACTGCGATGCAAGTTTTGAGACAACATACAGTAAATACACTGTTCACATCAGATATTTATATGTAGGGTTTATACACATAAGGGTATTTGTTCTACATACATATAGTACTCTCAGGCTGCAGTATTATCTGCTCAGGGCTATTCATCAGAGTGATGCTTCGCCTGCTTAATATAATAGCCTACACCCACACACTGCGATGCAAGTTTTGAGACAACATACAGTAAATACACTGTACACATCAGATATTTATATGCAAGGTTTATATACATAAGGGTATTTGTTCTACATACATATAGTACTATCAGGCTGCAGTATTATCTGCTCAGGGCTATTCATCAGAGTGATGCTTCGCCTGCTTAATATAATAGCCTACACCCACACACTGCGATGCAAGTTTTGAGACAACATACAGTAAATACACTGTACACATCAGATATTTATATGTAGGGTTTATATACATAAGGGTATTTGTTCTACATACATATAGTACTATCAGGCTGCAGTGTTATCTGCTCAGGGCTATTCATCAGAGTGATGCTTCGCCTGCTTAATATAATAGCCTACACCCACACACTGCGATGCAAGTTTTGAGACAACATACAGTAAATACACTGTACACATCAGATATTTATATGTAAGGTTTATATACATAAGGGTATTTGTTCTACATACATATAGTACTATCAGGCTGCAGTATTATCTGCTCAGGGCTATTCATCAGAGTGATGCTTCGCCTGCTTAATATAATAGCCTACACTCACACACTGCGATGCAAGTTTTGAGACAACATACAGTAAATACACTGTACACATCAGATATTTATATGCAAGGTTTATATACATAAGGGTATTTGTTCTACATACATATAGTACTATCAGGCTGCAGTATTATCTGCTCAGGGCTATTCATCAGAGTGATGCTTCGCCTGCTTAATATAATAGCCTACACCCACACACTGCGATGCAAGTTTTGAGACAACATACAGTAAATACACTGTTCACATCAGATATTTATATGCAAGGTTTATATACATAAGGGTATTTGTTCTACATACATATAGTACTATCAGGCTGCAGTATTATCTGCTCAGGGCTATTCATCAGAGTGATGCTTCGCCTGCTTAATATAATAGCCTACACCCACACACTGCGATGCAAGTTTTGAGACAACATACAGTAAATACACTGTTCACATCAGATATTTATATGCAAGGTTTATATACATAAGGGTATTTGTTCTACATACATATAGTACTATCAGGCTGCAGTATTATCTGCTCAGGGCTATTCATCAGAGTGATGCTTCGCCTGCTTTATATAATAGCCTACACCCACACACTGCGATGCAAGTTTTGAGACAACATACAGTAAATACACTGTTCACATCAGATATTTATATGTAGGGTTTATACACATAAGGGTATTTGTTCTACATACATATAGTACTATCAGGCTGCAGTGTTATCTGTTCAGGGCTATTCATCAGAGTGATGCTTCGCCTGCTTAATATAATAGCCTACACCCACACACTGCGATGCAAGTTTTGAGACAACATACAGTAAATACACTGTTCACATCAGATATTTATATGTAGGGTTTATACACATAAGGGTATTTGTTCTACATACATATAGTACTATCAGGCTGCAGTGTTATCTGTTCAGGGCTATTCATCAGAGTGATGCTTCGCCTGCTTTATATAATAGCCTACACCCACACACTGCGATGCAAGTTTTGAGACAACATACAGTAAATACACTGTTCACATCAGATATTTATATGTAGGGTTTATACACATAAGGGTATTTGTTCTACATACATATAGTACTATCAGGCTGCAGTGTTATCTGTTCAGGGCTATTCATCAGAGTGATGCTTCGCCTGCTTAATATAATAGCCTACACCCACACACTGCGATGCAAGTTTTGAGACAACATACAGTAAATACACTGTTCACATCAGATATTTATATGTAGGGTTTATACACATAAGGGTATTTGTTCTACATACATATAGTACTATCAGGCTGCAGTGTTATCTGTTCAGGGCTATTCATCAGAGTGATGCTTCGCCTGCTTTATATAATAGCCTACACCCACACACTGCGATGCAAGTTTTGAGACAACATACAGTAAATACACTGTTCACATCAGATATTTATATGTAGGGTTTATACACATAAGGGTATTTGTTCTACATACATATAGTACTATCAGGCTGCAGTGTTATCTGTTCAGGGCTATTCATCAGAGTGATGCTTCGCCTGCTTAATATAATAGCCTACACCCACACACTGCGATGCAAGTTTTGAGACAACATACAGTAAATACACTGTTCACATCAGATATTTATATGTAGGGTTTATACACATAAGGGTATTTGTTCTACATACATATAGTACTATCAGGCTGCAGTGTTATCTGTTCAGGGCTATTCATCAGAGTGATGCTTCGCCTGCTTAATATAATAGCCTACACCCACACACTGCGATGCAAGTTTTGAGACAACATACAGTAAATACACTGTACACATCAGATATTTATATGTTAGGTTTATATACATAAGGGTATTTGTTCTACATACATATAGTACTATCAGGCTGCAGTGTTATCTGCTCAGGGCTATTCATCAGAGTGATGCTTCGCCTGCTTAATATAATAGCCTACACCCACACACTGCGATGCAAGTTTTGAGACAACATACAGTAAATACACTGTTCACATCAGATATTTATATGTAGGGTTTATACACATAAGGGTATTTGTTCTACATACATATAGTACTATCAGGCTGCAGTGTTATCTGTTCAGGGCTATTCATCAGAGTGATGCTTCGCCTGCTTTATATAATAGCCTACACCCACACACTGCGATGCAAGTTTTGAGACAACATACAGTAAATACACTGTTCACATCAGATATTTATATGTAGGGTTTATACACATAAGGGTATTTGTTCTACATACATATAGTACTATCAGGCTGCAGTGTTATCTGTTCAGGGCTATTCATCAGAGTGATGCTTCGCCTGCTTAATATAATAGCCTACACCCACACACTGCGATGCAAGTTTTGAGACAACATACAGTAAATACACTGTTCACATCAGATATTTATATGTAGGGTTTATACACATAAGGGTATTTGTTCTACATACATATAGTACTATCAGGCTGCAGTGTTATCTGCTCAGGGCTATTCATCAGAGTGATGCTTCGCCTGCTTAATATAATAGCCTACACCCACACACTGCGATGCAAGTTTTGAGACAACATACAGTAAATACACTGTACACATCAGATATTTATATGTTAGGTTTATATACATAAGGGTATTTGTTCTACATACATATAGTACTATCAGGCTGCAGTGTTATCTGCTCAGGGCTATTCATCAGAGTGATGCTTCGCCTGCTTAATATAATAGCCTACACCCACACACTGCGATGCAAGTTTTGAGACAACATACAGTAAATACACTGTACACATCAGATATTTATATGTTAGGTTTATATACATAAGGGTATTTGTTCTACATACATATAGTACTATCAGGCTGCAGTATTATCTGCTCAGGGCTATTCATCAGAGTGATGCTTCGCCTGCTTTATATAATAGCCTACACCCACACACTGCGATGCAAGTTTTGAGACAACATACAGTAAATACACTGTTCACATCAGATATTTATATGTAGGGTTTATACACATAAGGGTATTTGTTCTACATACATATAGTACTATCAGGCTGCAGTGTTATCTGCTCAGGGCTATTCATCAGAGTGATGCTTCGCCTGCTTAATATAATAGCCTACACTCACACACTGCGATGCAAGTTTTGAGACAACATACAGTAAATACACTGTTCACATCAGATATTTATATGTAGGGTTTATACACATAAGGGTATTTGTTCTACATACATATAGTACTATCAGGCTGCAGTGTTATCTGCTCAGGGCTATTCATCAGAGTGATGCTTCGCCTGCTTAATATAATAGCCTACACCCACACACTGCGATGCAAGTTTTGAGACAACATACAGTAAATACACTGTACACATCAGATATTTATATGTAGGGTTTATACACATAAGGGTATTTGTTCTACATACATATAGTACTATCAGGCTGCAGTGTTATCTGCTCAGGGCTATTCATCAGAGTGATGCTTCGCCTGCTTAATATAATAGCCTACACTCACACACTGCGATGCAAGTTTTGAGACAACATACAGTAAATACACTGTACACATCAGATATTTATATGTAGGGTTTATACACATAAGGGTATTTGTTCTACATACATATAGTACTATCAGGCTGCAGTATTATCTGCTCAGGGCTATTCATCAGAGTGATGCTTCGCCTGCTTAATATAATAGCCTACACTCACACACTGCGATGCAAGTTTTGAGACAACATACAGTAAATACACTGTACACATCAGATATTTATATGCAAGGTTTATACACATAAGGGTATTTGTTCTACATACATATAGTACTATCAGGCTGCAGTATTATCTGCTCAGGGCTATTCATCAGAGTGATGCTTCGCCTGCTTAATATAATAGCCTACACTCACACACTGCGATGCAAGTTTTGAGACAACATACAGTAAATACACTGTACACATCAGATATTTATATGTAGGGTTTATACACATAAGGGTATTTGTTCTACATACATATAGTACTATCAGGCTGCAGTATTATCTGCTCAGGGCTATTCATCAGAGTGATGCTTCGCCTGCTTAATATAATAGCCTACACTCACACACTGCGATGCAAGTTTTGAGACAACATACAGTAAATACACTGTACACATCAGATATTTATATGTAGGGTTTATACACATAAGGGTATTTGTTCTACATACATATAGTACTATCAGGCTGCAGTGTTATCTGTTCAGGGCTATTCATCAGAGTGATGCTTCGCCTGCTTAATATAATAGCCTACACTCACACACTGCGATGCAAGTTTTGAGACAACATACAGTAAATACACTGTACACATCAGATATTTATATGTAGGGTTTATACACATAAGGGTATTTGTTCTACATACATATAGTACTATCAGGCTGCAGTATTATCTGCTCAGGGCTATTCATCAGAGTGATGCTTCGCCTGCTTAATATAATAGCCTACACCCACACACTGCGATGCAAGTTTTGAGACAACATACAGTAAATACACTGTACACATCAGATATTTATATGCAAGGTTTATATACATAAGGGTATTTGTTCTACATACATATAGTACTATCAGGCTGCAGTGTTATCTGTTCAGGGCTATTCATCAGAGTGATGCTTCGCCTGCTTAATATAATAGCCTACACTCACACACTGCGATGCAAGTTTTGAGACAACATACAGTAAATACACTGTTCACATCAGATATTTATATGTAGGGTTTATATAAATAAGGGTATTTGTTCTACATACATATAGTACTATCAGGCTGCAGTGTTATCTGTTCAGGGCTATTCATCAGAGTGATGCTTCGCCTGCTTAATATAATAGCCTACACTCACACACTGCGATGCAAGTTTTGAGACAACATACAGTAAATACACTGTACACATCAGATATTTATATGTAGGGTTTATATAAATAAGGGTATTTGTTCTACATACATATAGTACTATCAGGCTGCAGTATTATCTGCTCAGGGCTATTCATCAGAGTGTTGCTTCGCCTGCTTAATATAATAGCCTACACCCACACACTGCGATGCAAGTTTTGAGACAACATACAGTAAATACACTGTACACATCAGATATTTATATGTAGGGTTTATATACATAAGGGTATTTGTTCTACATACATATAGTACTATCAGGCTGCAGTATTATCTGCTCAGGGCTATTCATCAGAGTGTTGCTTCGCCTGCTTAATATAATAGCCTACACTCACACACTGCGATGCAAGTTTTGAGACAACATACAGTAAATACACTGTACACATCAGATATTTATATGAAAGGTTTATATACATAAGGGTATTTGTTCTACATACATATAGTACTATCAGGCTGCAGTATTATCTGTTCAGGGCTATTCATCAGAGTGATGCTTCGCCTGCTTAATATAATAGCCTACACTCACACACTGCGATGCAAGTTTTGAGACAACATACAGTAAATACACTGTTCACATCAGATATTTATATGTAGGGTTTATATAAATAAGGGTATTTGTTCTACATACATATAGTACTATCAGGCTGCAGTGTTATCTGCTCAGGGCTATTCATCAGAGTGATGCTTCGCCTGCTTAATATAATAGCCTACACTCACACACTGCGATGCAAGTTTTGAGACAACATACAGTAAATACACTGTACACATCAGATATTTATATGCAAGGTTTATATACATAAGGGTATTTGTTCTACATACATATAGTACTATCAGGCTGCAGTATTATCTGCTCAGGGCTATTCATCAGAGTGATGCTTCGCCTGCTTAATATAATAGCCTACACCCACACCCTGCGATGCAAGTTTTGAGACAACATACAGTAAATACACTGTTCACATCAGATATTTATATGTAGGGTTTATATAAATAAGGGTATTTGTTCTACATACATATAGTACTATCAGGCTGCAGTGTTATCTGCTCAGGGCTATTCATCAGAGTGATGCTTCGCCTGCTTAATATAATAGCCTACACTCACACACTGCGATGCAAGTTTTGAGACAACATACAGTAAATACACTGTACACATCAGATATTTATATGCAAGGTTTATATACATAAGGGTATTTGTTCTACATACATATAGTACTATCAGGCTGCAGTGTTATCTGCTCAGGGCTATTCATCAGAGTGATGCTTCGCCTGCTTAATATAATAGCCTACACCCACACACTGCGATGCAAGTTTTGAGACAACATACAGTAAATACACTGTACACATCAGATATTTATATGCAAGGTTTATATACATAAGGGTATTTGTTCTACATACATATAGTACTATCAGGCTGCAGTGTTATCTGTTCAGGGCTATTCATCAGAGTGATGCTTCGCCTGCTTAATATAATAGCCTACACCCACACACTGCGATGCAAGTTTTGAGACAACATACAGTAAATACACTGTACACATCAGATATTTATATGCAAGGTTTATATACATAAGGGTATTTGTTCTACATACATATAGTACTATCAGGCTGCAGTGTTATCTGTTCAGGGCTATTCATCAGAGTGATGCTTCGCCTGCTTAATATAATAGCCTACACTCACACACTGCGATGCAAGTTTTGAGACAACATACAGTAAATACACTGTTCACATCAGATATTTATATGTAGGGTTTATACACATAAGGGTATTTGTTCTACATACATATAGTACTATCAGGCTGCAGTATTATCTGTTCAGGGCTATTCATCAGAGTGATGCTTCGCCTGCTTAATATAATAGCCTACACCCACACACTGCGATGCAAGTTTTGAGACAACATACAGTAAATACACTGTTCACATCAGATATTTATATGTAGGGTTTATATAAATAAGGGTATTTGTTCTACATACATATAGTACTATCAGGCTGCAGTGTTATCTGTTCAGGGCTATTCATCAGAGTGATGCTTCGCCTGCTTAATATAATAGCCTACACTCACACACTGCGATGCAAGTTTTGAGACAACATACAGTAAATACACTGTACACATCAGATATTTATATGTAGGGTTTATATAAATAAGGGTATTTGTTCTACATACATATAGTACTATCAGGCTGCAGTATTATCTGCTCAGGGCTATTCATCAGAGTGTTGCTTCGCCTGCTTAATATAATAGCCTACACTCACACACTGCGATGCAAGTTTTGAGACAACATACAGTAAATACACTGTACACATCAGATATTTATATGCAAGGTTTATATACATAAGGGTATTTGTTCTACATACATATAGTACTATCAGGCTGCAGTATTATCTGTTCAGGGCTATTCATCAGAGTGATGCTTCGCCTGCTTAATATAATAGCCTACACTCACACACTGCGATGCAAGTTTTGAGACAACATACAGTAAATACACTGTTCACATCAGATATTTATATGTAGGGTTTATATAAATAAGGGTATTTGTTCTACATACATATAGTACTATCAGGCTGCAGTGTTATCTGCTCAGGGCTATTCATCAGAGTGATGCTTCGCCTGCTTAATATAATAGCCTACACTCACACACTGCGATGCAAGTTTTGAGACAACATACAGTAAATACACTGTACACATCAGATATTTATATGTAGGGTTTATATACATAAGGGTATTTGTTCTACATACATATAGTACTATCAGGCTGCAGTGTTATCTGCTCAGGGCTATTCATCAGAGTGATGCTTCGCCTGCTTAATATAATAGCCTACACCCACACCCTGCGATGCAAGTTTTGAGACAACATACAGTAAATACACTGTTCACATCAGATATTTATATGTAGGATTTATATAAATAAGGGTATTTGTTCTACATACATATAGTACTATCAGGCTGCAGTGTTATCTGCTCAGGGCTATTCATCAGAGTGATGCTTCGCCTGCTTAATATAATAGCCTACACTCACACACTGCGATGCAAGTTTTGAGACAACATACAGTAAATACACTGTACACATCAGATATTTATATGCAAGGTTTATATACATAAGGGTATTTGTTCTACATACATATAGTACTATCAGGCTGCAGTGTTATCTGCTCAGGGCTATTCATCAGAGTGATGCTTCGCCTGCTTAATATAATAGCCTACACCCACACACTGCGATGCAACATACAGTAAATACACTGTACACATCAGATATTTATATGTAGGGTTTATACACATAAGGGTATTTGTTCTACATACATATAGTACTATCAGGCTGCAGTGTTATCTGCTCAGGGCTATTCATCAGAGTGATGCTTCGCCTGCTTAATATAATAGCCTACACCCACACCCTGCGATGCAAGTTTTGAGACAACATACAGTAAATACACTGTACACATCAGATATTTATATGCAAGGTTTATATACATAAGGGTATTTGTTCTACATACATATAGTACTATCAGGCTGCAGTATTATCTGCTCAGGGCTATTCATCAGAGTGATGCTTCGCCTGCTTAATATAATAGCCTACACCCACACACTGCGATGCAAGTTTTGAGACAACATACAGTAAATACACTGTTCACATCAGATATTTATATGTAGGGTTTATATAAATAAGGGTATTTGTTCTACATACATATAGTACTATCAGGCTGCAGTGTTATCTGCTCAGGGCTATTCATCAGAGTGTTGCTTCGCCTGCTTAATATAATAGCCTACACTCACACACTGCGATGCAAGTTTTGAGACAACATACAGTAAATACACTGTACACATCAGATATTTATATGCAAGGTTTATATACATAAGGGTATTTGTTCTACATACATATAGTACTATCAGGCTGCAGTATTATCTGCTCAGGGCTATTCATCAGAGTGATGCTTCGCCTGCTTAATATAATAGCCTACACTCACACACTGCGATGCAAGTTTTGAGACAACATACAGTAAATACACTGTACACATCAGATATTTATATGCAAGGTTTATATACATAAGGGTATTTGTTCTACATACATATAGTACTATCAGGCTGCAGTATTATCTGCTCAGGGCTATTCATCAGAGTGATGCTTCGCCTGCTTAATATAATAGCCTACACCCACACACTGCGATGCAAGTTTTGAGACAACATACAGTAAATACACTGTACACATCAGATATTTGTATGTAGGGTTTATATACATAAGGGTATTTGTTCTACATACATATAGTACTATCAGGCTGCAGTGTTATCTGCTCAGGGCTATTCATCAGAGTGATGCTCCGCCTGCTTAATATAATAGCCTACACTCACACACTGCGATGCAAGTTTTGAGACAACATACAGTAAATACACTGTACACATCAGATATTTGTATGTAAGGTTTATACACATAAGGGTATTTGTTCTACATACATATAGTACTATCAGGCTGCAGTGTTATCTGCTCAGGGCTATTCATCAGAGTGATGCTTCGCCTGCTTAATATAATAGCCTACACCCACACACTGCGATGCAAGTTTTGAGACAACATACAGTAAATACACTGTACACATCAGATATTTATATGTAGGGTTTATACACATAAGGGTATTTGTTCTACATACATATAGTACTATCAGGCTGCAGTGTTATCTGCTCAGGGCTATTCATCAGAGTGATGCTTCGCCTGCTTTATATAATAGCCTACACTCACACACTGCGATGCAAGTTTTGAGACAACATACAGTAAATACACTGTACACATCAGATATTTGTATGTAAGGTTTATACACATAAGGGTATTTGTTCTACATACATATAGTACTATCAGGCAGCAGTATTATCTGCTCAGGGCTATTCATCAGAGTGATGCTTCGCCTGCTTAATATAATAGCCTACACTCACACACTGCGATGCAAGTTTTGAGAC
Source organism: Prosapia bicincta (assembly GCA_036971475.1). NCBI lineage: Eukaryota > Metazoa > Arthropoda > Insecta > Hemiptera > Cercopidae > Prosapia > Prosapia bicincta. The sequence continues at coordinate 46,045,412 of JBAIZL010000007.1, forward strand.
AACATACAGTAAATACACTGTACACATCAGATATTTATATGTAGGGTTTATACACATAAGGGTATTTGTTCTACATACATATAGTACTATCAGGCTGCAGTGTTATCTGCTCAGGGCTATTCATCAGAGTGATGCTTCGCCTGCTTAATATAATAGCCTACACCCACACACTGCGATGCAAGTTTTGAGACAACATACAGTAAATACACTGTACACATCAGATATTTATATGTAGGGTTTATACACATAAGGGTATTTGTTCTACATACATATAGTACTATCAGGCTGCAGTGTTATCTGCTCAGGGCTATTCATCAGAGTGATGCTTCGCCTGCTTAATATAATAGCCTACACCCACACACTGCGATGCAAGTTTTGAGACAACATACAGTAAATACACTGTACACATCAGATATTTATATGTAGGGTTTATACACATAAGGGTATTTGTTCTACATACATATAGTACTATCAGGCTGCAGTGTTATCTGCTCAGGGCTATTCATCAGAGTGATGCTTCGCCTGCTTAATATAATAGCCTACACCCACACACTGCGATGCAAGTTTTGAGACAACTTACAGTAAATACACTGTTCACATCAGATATTTATATGCAAGGTTTATATACATAAGAGTATTTGTTCTACATACATATAGTACTATCAGGCTGCAGTGTTATCTGCTCAGGGCTATTCATCAGAGTGATGCTTCGCCTGCTTAATATAATAGCCTACACCCACACACTGCGATGCAAGTTTTGAGACAACATACAGTAAATACACTGTACACATCAGATATTTATATGTAGGGTTTATACACATAAGGGTATTTGTTCTACATACATATAGTACTATCAGGCTGCAGTGTTATCTGCTCAGGGCTATTCATCAGAGTGATGCTTCGCCTGCTTAATATAATAGCCTACACTCACACACTGCGATGCAAGTTTTGAGACAACATACAGTAAATACACTGTACACATCAGATATTTGTATGTAGGGTTTATATAAATAAGGGTATTTGTTCTACATACATATAGTACTATCAGGCTGCAGTGTTATCTGCTCAGGGCTATTCATCAGAGTGTTGCTCCGCCTGCTTAATATAATAGCCTACACTCACACACTGCGATGCAAGTTTTGAGACAACATACAGTAAATACACTGTACACATCAGATATTTATATGTAGGGTTTATACACATAAGGGTATTTGTTCTACATACATATAGTACTATCAGGCTGCAGTGTTATCTGCTCAGGGCTATTCATCAGAGTGATGCTTCGCCTGCTTAATATAATAGCCTACACCCACACACTGCGATGCAAGTTTTGAGACAACATACAGTAAATCCACTGTACACATCAGATATTTATATGTAGGGTTTATATACATAAGGGTATTTGTTCTACATACATATAGTACTATCAGGCTGCAGTATTATCTGCTCAGGGCTATTCATCAGAGTGATGCTTCGCCTGCTTAATATAATAGCCTACACCCACACACTGCGATGCAAGTTTTGAGACAACATACAGTAAATACACTGTTCACATCAGATATTTATATGTAAGGTTTATATACATAAGGGTATTTGTTCTACATACATATAGTACTATCAGGCTGCAGTATTATCTGCTCAGGGCTATTCATCAGAGTGATGCTTCGCCTGCTTAATATAATAGCCTACACCCACACACTGCGATGCAAGTTTTGAGACAACATACAGTAAATACACTGTTCACATCAGATATTTATATGTAGGGTTTATATACATAAGGGTATTTGTTCTACATACATATAGTACTATCAGGCTGCAGTATTATCTGCTCAGGGCTATTCATCAGAGTGATGCTTCGCCTGCTTAATATAATAGCCTACACTCACACACTGCGATGCAAGTTTTGAGACAACATACAGTAAATACACTGTACACATCAGATATTTATATGCAAGGTTTATATACATAAGGGTATTTGTTCTACATACATATAGTACTATCAGGCTGCAGTATTATCTGCTCAGGGCTATTCATCAGAGTGATGCTTCGCCTGCTTAATATAATAGCCTACACCCACACACTGCGATGCAAGTTTTGAGACAACATACAGTAAATACACTGTACACATCAGATATTTATATGTAGGGTTTATACACATAAGGGTATTTGTTCTACATACATATAGTACTATCAGGCTGCAGTGTTATCTGCTCAGGGCTATTCATCAGAGTGATGCTTCGCCTGCTTAATATAATAGCCTACACCCACACACTGCGATGCAAGTTTTGAGACAACATACAGTAAATACACTGTTCACATCAGATATTTATATGTAGGGTTTATACACATAAGGGTATTTGTTCTACATACATATAGTACTATCAGGCTGCAGTGTTATCTGCTCAGGGCTATTCATCAGAGTGATGCTTCGCCTGCTTAATATAATAGCCTACACCCACACACTGCGATGCAAGTTTTGAGACAACATACAGTAAATACACTGTTCACATCAGATATTTATATGTAGGGTTTATACACATAAGGGTATTTGTTCTACATACATATAGCACTATCAGGCTGCAGTATTATCTGCTCAGGGCTATTCATCAGAGTGATGCTTCGCCTGCTTAATATAATAGCCTACACTCACACACTGCGATGCAAGTTTTGAGACAACATACAGTAAATACACTGTACACATCAGATATTTATATGTAGGGTTTATATACATAAGGGTATTTGTTCTACATACATATAGTACTATCAGGCTGCAGTATTATCTGCTCAGGGCTATTCATCAGAGTGATGCTCCGCCTGCTTAATATAATAGCCTACACTCACACACTGCGATGCAAGTTTTGAGACAACATACAGTAAATACACTGTACACATCAGATATTTATATCCAAGGCTTATATAAATAAGGGTATTTGTTCTACATACATATAGTACTATCAGGCTGCAGTGTTATCTGTTCAGGGCTATTCATCAGAGTGATGCTTCGCCTGCTTAATATAATAGCCTACACCCACACACTGCGATGCAAGTTTTGAGACAACATACAGTAAATACACTGTACACATCAGATATTTATATGTAGGGTTTATACACATAAGGGTATTTGTTCTACATACATATAGTACTATCAGGCTGCAGTGTTATCTGCTCAGGGCTATTCATCAGAGTGATGCTTCGCCTGCTTAATATAATAGCCTACACCCACACACTGCGATGCAAGTTTTGAGACAACATACAGTAAATACACTGTACACATCAGATATTTATATGTAGGGTTTATACACATAAGGGTATTTGTTCTACATACATATAGTACTATCAGGCTGCAGTGTTATCTGTTCAGGGCTATTCATCAGAGTGATGCTTCGCCTGCTTAATATAATAGCCTACACCCACACACTGCGATGCAAGTTTTGAGACAACATACAGTAAATACACTGTTCACATCAGATATTTATATGCAAGGTTTATATACATAAGGGTATTTGTTCTACATACATATAGTACTATCAGGCTGCAGTGGAATGAGGTTCATTGGAGGAATAAAAACGTATTTTATTAACGATTGAAAATTTGTACAAGATATATATGAGGAGAGTGTGAGCTAATAGAAGGAATTTGTACAAGATAAATATCAGGAGAGTGTGAGCTAATAGAAGGAATTTCTACAAGATTTATATCAGGAGAGTGTGAGCTAATAGAAGGAATTTGTACAAGATATATATCAGGTGAGTGTGAGCTAATAGAAGGAATTTGTACAAGATATATATCAGGAGAGTGTGATCTAATAGAAGGAATTTGTACAAGATAAATATCAGGTGAGTGTGAGCTAATAGAAGGAATTTGTACAAGATATATATCAGGTGAGTGTGAGCTAATAGAAGGAATTTGTACAAGATATATATCAGGTGAGTGTGAGCTAATAGAAGGAATTTGTACAAGATAAATATCAGGTGAGTGTGAGCTAATAGAAGGAATTTGTACAAGATAAATATCAGGTGAGTGTGAGCTAATAGAAGGAATTTGTACAAGATATATATCAGGTGAGTGTGAGCTAATAGAAGGAATTTCTACAAGATATATATCAGGAGAGTGTGAGCTAATAGAAGGAATTTGTACAAGATATATATCAGGTGAGTGTGAGCTAATAGAAGGAATTTGTACAAGATATATATCAGGAGAGTGTGATCTAATAGAAGGAATTTGTACAAGATATATATCAGGAGAGTGTGAGCTAATAGAAGGAATTTGTACAAGATATATATCAGGAGAGTGTGATCTAATAGAAGGAATTTGTACAAGATATATATCAGGAGAGTGTGAGCTAATAGAAGGAATTTGTACAAGATATATATCAGGAGAGTTTGATCTAATAGAAGGAATTTGTACAAGATATATATCAGGTGAGTGTGAGCTAATAGAAGGAATTTGTACAAGATATATATCAGGAGAGTGTGATCTAATAGAAGGAATTTGTACAAGATATATATCAGGAGAGTGTGAGCTAATAGAAGGAATTTGTACAAGATATATATGAGGAAAGTGTGAGCTAATAGAAGGAATTTGTACAAGATATATATCAGGAGAGTGTGAACTAATAGAAGGAATTTGTACAAGATATATATGAGGAGAGTGTGAGCTAATAGAAGGAATTTCTACAAGATATATATCAGGAGAGTGTGAGCTAATAGAAGGAATTTGTACAAGATAAATATCAGGAGAGTGTGAGCTAATAGAAGGAATGTGTACAAGATATATATCAGGAGAGTGTAAGCTAATAGAAGGAATGTGTACAAGATATATATCAGGAGAGTGTGAGCTAATAGAAGGAATTTGTACAAGATAAATATCAGGAGAGTGTGAGCTAATAGAAGGAATGTGTACAAGATAAATATCAGGAGAGTGTGAGCTAATAGAAGGAATGTGTACAAGATATATATCAGGAGAGTGTGAGCTAATAGAAGGAATGTGTACAAGATATATATCAGGAGAGTGTGAGCTAATAGAAGGAATTTGTACAAGATAAATATCAGGAGAGTGTGAGCTAATAGAAGGAATGTGTACAAGATATATATCAGGAGAGTGTGAGCTAATAGAAGGAATGTGTACAAGATAAATATCAGGAGAGTGTGAGCTAATAGAAGGAATTTGTACAAGATAAATATCAGGAGAGTGTGAGCTAATAGAAGGAATGTGTACAAGATATATATCAGGAGAGTGTGAGCTAATAGAAGGAATGTGTACAAGATAAATATCAGGAGAGTGTGAGCTAATAGAAGGAATGTGTACAAGATATATATCAGGAGAGTGTGAGCTAATAGAAAGAATGTGTACAAGATATATATCAGGAGAGTGTGAGCTAATAGAAGGAATTTGTACAAGATATATATCAGGAGAGTGTGAGCTAATAGAAGGAATTTGTACAAGATAAATATCAGGAGAGTGTGAGCTAATAGAAGGAATGTGTACAAGATAAATATCAAGAGAGTGTGAGCTAATAGAAGGAATGTGTACAAGATATATATCAGGAGAGTGTGAGCTAATAGAAGGAATTTGTACAAGATATATATCAGGTGAGTGTGAGCTAATAGAAGGAATTTGTACAAGATAAATATCAGGAGAGTGTGAGCTAATAGAAGGAATGTGTACAAGATATATATCAGGTGAGTGTGAGCTAATAGAAGGAATTTGTACAAGATAAATATCAGGTGGGTGTGAGCTAATAGAAGGAATTTGTACAAGATAAATATCAGGTGAGTGTGAGCTAATAGAAGGAATTTGTACAAGATATATATCAGGTGAGTGTGAGCTAATAGAAGGAATGTGTACAAGATATATATCAGGTGAGTGTGAGCTAATAGAAGGAATTTGTACAAGATAAATATCAGGAGAGTGTGAGCTAATAGAAGGAATTTGTACAAGATAAATATCAGGTGAGTGTGAGCTAATAGAAGGAATTTGTACAAGATATATATCAGGTGAGTGTGAGCTAATAGAAGGAATTTCTACAAGATTTATATCAGGAGAGTGTGAGCTAATAGAAGGAATTTGTACAAGATATATATCAGGTGAGTGTGAGCTAATAGAAGGAATTTGTACAAGATATATATCAGGAGAGTGTGATCTAATAGAAGGAATTTGTACAAGATAAATATCAGGTGAGTGTGAGCTAATAGAAGGAATTTGTACAAGATATATATCAGGAGAGTGTGAGCTAATAGAAGGAATTTGTACAAGATAAATATCAGGAGAGTGTGAGCTAATAGAAGGAATGTGTACAAGATATATATCAGGAGAGTGTAAGCTAATAGAAGGAATTTGTACAAGATAAATATCAGGTGGGTGTGAGCTAATAGAAGGAATTTGTACAAGATAAATATCAGGTGGGTGTGAGCTAATAGAAGGAATTTGTACAAGATAAATATCAGGTGAGTGTGAGCTAATAGAAGGAATTTGTACAAGATATATATCAGGTGAGTGTGAGCTAATAGAAGGAATGTGTACAAGATATATATCAGGTGAGTGTGAGCTAATAGAAGGAATTTGTACAAGATAAATATCAGGAGAGTGTGAGCTAATAGGAGGAATTTGTACAAGATAAATATCAGGTGAGTGTGAGCTAATAGAAGGAATTTGTACAAGATATATATCAGGTGAGTGTGAGCTAATAGAAGGAATTTCTACAAGATTTATATCAGGAGAGTGTGAGCTAATAGAAGGAATTTGTACAAGATATATATCAGGTGAGTGTGAGCTAATAGAAGGAATTTGTACAAGATATATATCAGGAGAGTGTGATCTAATAGAAGGAATTTGTACAAGATAAATATCAGGTGAGTGTGAGCTAATAGAAGGAATTTGTACAAGATATATATCAGGTGAGTGTGAGCTAATAGAAGGAATTTGTACAAGATAAATATCAGGTGAGTGTGAGCTAATAGAAGGAATTTGTACAAGATAAATATCAGGTGAGTGTGAGCTAATAGAAGGAATTTGTACAAGATATATATCAGGTGAGTGTGAGCTAATAGAAGGAATTTCTACAAGATATATATCAGGAGAGTGTGAGCTAATAGAAGGAATTTGTACAAGATATATATCAGGTGAGTGTGAGCTAATAGAAGGAATTTGTACAAGATATATATCAGGAGAGTGTGATCTAATAGAAGGAATTTGTACAAGATATATATCAGGAGAGTGTGAGCTAATAGAAGGAATTTGTACAAGATATATATCAGGAGAGTGTGATCTAATAGAAGGAATTTGTACAAGATATATATCAGGAGAGTGTGAGCTAATAGAAGGAATTTGTACAAGATATATATCAGGAGAGTTTGATCTAATAGAAGGAATTTGTACAAGATATATATCAGGTGAGTGTGAGCTAATAGAAGGAATTTGTACAAGATATATATCAGGAGAGTGTGATCTAATAGAAGGAATTTGTACAAGATATATATCAGGAGAGTGTGAGCTAATAGAAGGAATTTGTACAAGATATATATGAGGAAAGTGTGAGCTAATAGAAGGAATTTGTACAAGATATATATCAGGAGAGTGTGAACTAATAGAAGGAATTTGTACAAGATATATATGAGGAGAGTGTGAGCTAATAGAAGGAATTTCTACAAGATATATATCAGGAGAGTGTGAGCTAATAGAAGGAATGTGTACAATATATATATATCAGGAGAGTGTGAGCTAATAGAAGGAATTTGTACAAGATATATATCAGGAGAGTGTGAGCTAATAGAAGGAATGTGTACAATATATATATATCAGGAGGGTGTGAGCTAATAGAAGGAATTTGTACACGATAAATATCAGGAGAGTGTGAGCTAATAGAAGGAATGTGTACAATATATATATATATATATATATATATATATATATATATATATATATATATATATCAGGAGAGTGTGAGCTAATAGAAGGAATTTGTACAAGATAAATATCAGGAGAGTGTGAGCTAATAGAAGGAATGTGTACAAGATATATATCAGGAGAGTGTGAGCTAATAGAAGGAATGTGTACAAGATATATATCAGGAGAGTGTGAGCTAATAGAAGGAATGTGTACAAGATATATATCAGGAGAGTGTGAGCTAATAGAAGGAATGTGTACAAGATATATATCAGGAGAGTGTGAGCTAATAGAAGGAATGTGTACAAGATATATATCAGGAGAGTGTGAGCTAATAGAAGGAATGTGTACAAGATATATATCAGGAGAGTGTGAGCTAATAGAAGGAATGTGTACAAGATATATATCAGGAGAGTGTGAGCTAATAGAAGGAATTTGTACAAGATATATATCAGGAGAGTGTGAGCTAATAGAAGGAATTTGTACAAGATATATATCAGGAGAGTGTGAGCTAATAGAAGTAATGTGTACAATATATATATATATATATATATATATATATATATATATATATATATATATATATATATATATATCAGGAGAGTGTGAGCTAATAGAAGGAATTTGTACAAGATATATATCAGGAGAGTGTGAGCTAATAGAAGGAATTTAAAAAGGTAGAGCTCAAGAGAACGTTTTTATATATTTCATAGCGCCTAGGACTAAAAACAACTGAGTTGGTGAAAAAAAGCAATTTATAGCCAACGGTAAGGCTACACTTGATGTGGGATCACTGAATCTAGATATACCACTAAAGTAATGTATTTGTTTGTTTGTTCTGGTAGCCGTAAGAACCCCTCCCCCCAGTGCCCGGCCATAGGCACGAGAAGTAACGCGAATGTAACATTACTTTACGGGCCATAGAAAGTATATATTACAATAATACTATTGGAGCTTGTTTCGCAACCTGTCTTTACAATTTTAGTACATTGGTAGCGCGTGTCGATCTATATTTCTGGCTGCATATAAACTAACCCCAGAAGGCGAAGCAATGTGGCAAATACTGCCTTTTGATTGGTCGTGTAGCTCCTCCCACTCCACCAACAACTGTCAAATTCGTAGAGCCTTTAGAAAAAAATATTTCGGCCTCAGACATACAAGCCTCAATATAAATTACATGGGCCTCAAATACTAAAAAATGTTGGAAATGAGCTAAACAAATTTTGAAATTTGTTTAAGGACGTCAAATTGCGCCTATTTTCGAAATTTCGTTGAATTTGGAGCATTCTAAGGTAAAACAGCAAAAAGCCCTGCTTTTACCGGAAATGAAATGTTTGTATTAATATAATTAAGAACTGGAGTGTAATATATTAAAAACCAAAATATTATAATATCTGTATTTAAACCATGTATTAGAAGAATTTTTTCCTCCGTTATTTTATAATAATTTGGTGGGTAGGCAATCCATAATAATTTGGTGGGTAGGCAATCCATAATAATTTGGTGGTAGGCAATCCATAATAATTTGGTGGTAGGCGATCCATAATAATTTGGTGGGTAGGCAATCCATAATAATTTGGTGGTAGGCAATCCATAATAATTTGGTGGGTAGGCAATCCATAATAATTTGGTGGTAGGCAATCCATAATAATTTGGTGGTAGGCAATCCATAATAATTTGGTGGTAGGCAATCCATAATAATTTGGTGGGTAGGCAATCCATAATAATTTGGTGGGTAGGCAATCCATAATAATTTGGTGGGTAGGCAATCCATAATAATTTGGTGGGTAGGCAATCCATAATAATTTGGTGGTAGGCAATCCATAATAATTTGGTGGGTAGGCAATCCATAATAATTTGGTGGTAGGCAATCCATAATAATTTGGTGGTAGGCAATCCATAATAATTTGGTGGTAGGCAATCCATAATAATTTGGTGGGTAGGCAATCCATAATAATTTGGTGGGTAGGCAATCCATAATAATTTGGTGGGTAGGCAATCCATAATAATTTGGTGGGTAGGCAATCCATAATAATTTGGTGGGTAGGCAATCCATAATAATTTGGTGGTAGGCAATCCATAATAATTTGGTGGGTAGGCAATCCATAATAATTTGGTGGTAGGCAATCCATAATAATTTGGTGGTAGGCAATCCATAATAATTTGGTGGTAGGCAATCCATAATAATTTGGTGGGTAGGCAATCCATAATAATTTGGTGGGTAGGCAATCCATAATAATTTGGTGGGTAGGCAATCCATAATAATTTGGTGGGTAGGCAATCCATAATAATTTTGACAAGAAAAAAAGTAGAAAACACAAAATAGTTCAAGATAATAACAAGTTTATAATACACAGCACAAGATATAAAATTAAACATAAAACACGTGTTGTTGTTATTGTAACTAATGGCAAGGTAAGTAGAAGAAATAATTTACAGGTATTTCTTGTACAGAGGAGCTACACGACCAATAAAAGGCAGTATTTGCCTTACATGGCTTCGTCTTCTGGGGTCAGTTAATATGCTCTCTGGCCGTGGGTAATGCTGAAATGCTCGAAGCTATACACCAAGCGTCAGTGTGACAATATGTGAAAACAAAATTTTCCATTCTTGTGCCCTTTGATAAGTACAACGACGCAGAGATATTTACAGTACTTTACTTCTGCGATTACGCTGCACAATAACTTATGTTTTTCATTTGATTTTAGACAAATGTAAAGAAATGGGTCCCAATGAAATAGGTTAGAATATTTGTCTGATGGCAGCGCACAAGTGACCAAATGAACGCACGTTTGATAAATGAGTCAAAGCGACCTTAAACATTGCCCCAGACCAGTGTAAAGGAATCTTTTGTCTATCTACTGTGTCAATGGACTCGGATTTCCTGATAACTCTACGATGAGGATGGGAGAGGAGATATGGCAGGAGCATTAAACCTCCGGTCGAGGATATAGGGGTGAAAAGGCGTGTCCACTCTTTACCCCCTTGTAAGAGGATGTGAGACGTAATGAACGTCTGGTCCACCCGAAGTAGCGTGCTCTCTTTTGGAGTATAAACAAGTTTCTACGATCCGCCCGGTTTTTGTATTCTTTATATGAATTAATGTGCTTCCAAAGAGACAGCTGGCAGCCTTAATACGGCTGTATTAGCCCAAATGCTCTTAATACATTATTTACTTCTAATAGCGCAACGTAATTACACGACTTTCCCAAAATATACTATATTGCGGACCACGTATCCGTGCACTTGGCCTTGCGTGTACTAACACTTCAGAAAACATCTTACATATTGAGAATGTTCGATACAATAGGATCGAAATCCGATGTCTACACACATTCTAGAATGTTTGTTATTTCACACCGAAGCTACTCTATATAATATTGACCATCTCACGCATATTAGTGTTTTGATAGTCTGAATCTAAATTTGTATGAAAGTATTTATACTGACCATTTACCTCCCGTCGCGACTACTGCGATCTCTCAAGGCCAATTTTAATTACACGAAACACTTTAGAGCTTCGTTCCGGATATTATTTTATTTTTATAAATATTTTTAGAAAATCTACTACTTTTACTGTAAAGATTGAACAGTTATGTAATTTGTAGGGAGAAAGGGGCGGAAGATTTTTCTTTAAGGACACATAGGGATACATTATAGGAAAGAGGGACTATAACAGCCCTAGTGGAGGTCCCATGAAAGAGGTGGAAAGCGTTGTATCCCTAGACATGACCTACTCAGCGATGTATTAGTGCGCTACAGGCATGTTGAAAGAGGCCCTAGTGGAGGTCCCATGAAAGAGGTGGAAAGCGTTGTATCCCTAGACATGACCTACTCAGCGATGTATTAGTGCGCTACAGCCATGTTGAAAGAGGCCCTAGTGGAGGTCCCATGAAAGAGGTGGAAAGCGTTGTATCCCTAGACATGACCTACTCAGCGATGTATTAGTGCGCTACAGCCATGTTGAAAGAGGCCCTAGTGGAGGTCCCATGAAAGAGGTGGAAAGCGTTGTATCCCTAGACATGACCTACTCAGCGATGTATTAGTGCGCTGCAGCCATGTTGAAAGGTTACGCAAAAATAAACATTGACTCAACGAAGATGAAACTACAAAAAGAAGCCTTTTGGCTACTGTCAGAACTACCCATATTCCTCTACCCGGGCCACAGAGTGCTACCTATAGGGGCTTTACTCTATATGATATAGTTAATAACATCATCATACATTACTTCTGTTTATCTTTAGGTATACGTACTTGGAACAATCAAAAATTCGTTTAAACTTTACGATTTATTACATCACATCAAAATTCCGATGCCTATTTCAGCTACAATCTGTGTTACAACAAAGAGCAATCGAATCCAATATGGATAGGGCATTAATCAAGCGATCAGTTTAAAGCGCGCACAGATGTAATATTTTATACAAGTTGTACACCAGAACCTGAAATGATAATCTGAGAAGACTTGGAATTGATTAGACGATTTATTGATCAAAGCTGTCACAGCCATTGTTGTGTTTGTTGGCTGTAAGGTCAACGTAGATGAATCACTCTTTAATTCATGCTCTGCACTTGCAGATCCCCGCTTAATTGACTTCTAAAACACTTTCTGGGAGAAATAAGACTTAATTAAATTTCAGTAGAAAATGTAAAAGAACACTGCAATTACTTTTCATTAATTAGTTAGAATCTGATTTCTTTTAAAATAGGACGGTATTGACTTATCTACAATGAAATACACATCTAAGTAGGCGATTTAAATATTTGGTTTTAAATTAAACAGGAAATCTCTTGTTTCAACTTAGGTAACAGAATTTTAGGTCACTTTAGGTTGTAATGAGGAGCAGAGCATGTATTGATTATTATATATTAAGCACAAACCAAATATAATTTATCGCAATTTTAAATTCTGTATAATGTACGAAATTTAATCAATCTAACACATCCAATTTGTTAATTTTAACTACTACTACCCATCAATCATTTGGTAAACAAATTACTACCAATAATATCTGGTAAAAGCCAAAATAACCAACAACCAAATCTTGCTAATAATCCACAATAACTATAATATACTACTTGTATATTTGCGCATGCGTGCGCTAGGATCAAAGAATTGTATCAGTCTACATGTAGAAGGAACTATGTAATAGAACTATGTATTCATACAATGCGCAACACATTCCTTCTCCGTGTAGTAAGAAAACAAATCGTAGAGCTGTAAAAGAGTTGTATACAATTTATTATTGTAAAAATACAAAAAAACTGGCCTATCATACGTCTCTATTACATGTAGTGAGTTAAAAATAAACACACAAAATTATTAGCTGTTTCTCAATTTAATGGGAAAATACTAATTGCTTTAAAATTGAACAGCGAAGTAAACAAAGTAGAATTGCGTGGTTGTGGCTAATTAGTTCTGTAAGAAAACATTTGAATTTAAATTGAGTATGAAACTAGTAAATCGTAAATTAAATTGTATAACAATGAGTTTGTATAGTGAACGTAGGCACAAATGAAGAACCGATATTTTTAAACTATTCCATAATTAATAAAATTCCATGAAAAGTACAAAACGGTAATATTTAATGAAACACAAACTATTTGCGTTCAAACGTAACGGTTAAATAGCAATCAGTTCTTTAATCCAACGCGAGGAGGTTTAGTTTTTATTGGGAAAACACGCATGGTAAGAAATAGTAGACATACAGTAATCCCTCGCTATTCGCGGTTGGCCAAATTACAGGATATTCCGCAAAGGTTATATGTATCGCATTTTAAAAAATAAGACGAGAAAGACAGTTTGGTTATTGTGCAGGTTGTAGGATGTGTTCTCGTCTTATTTATTTTGTACAGTGCTGTAGTTACATATCACAAGGAAATCTGATTATTCCCCAAACATCCGTCATACTGTACACTACTAGGCCTAATACGCAAAAGATAGGCATTCCTTGTTTATAAGGATGAGAAGGGACTGTTTTATAAAAGAATGCCTTCACGAACTTTTTAACCCAAGGGAGAAGAAATCTGCTCGGGGTTTAAGTCCGCAAGGCTGGTTTGACTGTTCTACTGTGCTGTAGTGCTAGCGGACCGATCTCTCAATGCCACATGGAACTTACGGCGAAGGATTTAAACACATTAACAGTGAAGATCTCGACAATCTTTTGAAAAGTGCGAATCAAGATTTGACGGAAGAAGAGCTGGGATAACTAATTGCCGAACCTGTGTCAATCTCTGACGAAGACAAAAAGAGTATCGCCGAAGTTAACATAATGTTGTGAGGGAAATGTATGTTTACGCCGAAGTTAACATAATGTTGTGGGGGAAATGTATGTTTACGCCGAAGTTAACATAATGCTGGGGGGGGGATTTATGTTTACGCCGAAGTTAACATAATGCTGGGGGGGATTTATGTTTACGCCGAAGTTAACATAATGTTGTGGGGGAAATGTATGTTTACGCCGAAGTTAACATAATGCTGGGGGGGAATTTATGTTTACGCCGAAGTTAACATAATGTTGTGGGGGGAAATGTATGTTTACGCCGAAGTTAACATAATGCTGGGGGGGATTTATGTTTACGCCGAAGTTAACATAATGTTGTGGGGGAAATGTATGTTTACGCCGAAGTTAACATAATGCTGGGGGGGGAATTTATGTTTACGCCGAAGTTAACATAATGTTGTGAGGGAAATCTATGTTTACGCCGAAGTTAACATAATGTTGTGGGGGAAATGTATGTTTACGCCGAAGTTAACATATTGTTGTGGGGGAAATGTATGTTTACTCCGAAGTTAACATAATGTTGTGAGGGAAATGTATGTTTACGCCGAAGTTAACATAATGTTGTGAGGGAAATGTATGTTTACGCCGAAGTTAACATAATGTTGTGAGGGAAATGTATGTTTACGCCGAAATTAACATATTGTTGTGGGGGAAATGTATGTTTACGCCGAAGTTAACATATTGTTGTGGGGGAAATGTATGTTTAGGGAAACAGTTAGCTACAACCGTTACTCCAAACTGATCCCTCTTTAGAATAGACATTAAAATATAATCGAGTGCTGGAAGAAGCACTATAGCCATATAAAGAAGTGTGTAAAGAACTAGAAAAAATCGCGCACAAAGTAAAATAACAATGTTTCTAAAAATCAAAATAAACAGCGTTCAAAAGATTATTTATATAAAATTAGGTGTTTAAAAATTTAATGGAAAGCCTTAGCAGTAAAGAATACGTGTGTCTGTGTGTGTGAGCGCGTATATTGAATAGTATTTTCGTGTTTTCGGATAGAAAAAGTAAATAATCAATAAAAATATGCATGTAATTATGTAGTACGTAAATATACCATAGTGTGCTACAAGTGTACAGTATAGCTGTAATGTTAACATTTCTATTGTGGAACGTAACCCTTCCCTTTCCATATGCAGTCGGTTTCAGTATTCGCGGTATGTTTGGGGAACGTAGCCTTCGCGAATAGCGAGGGATCACCGTATATGATTATTTTCTAATTTTCTTAACGGAACAAAATTATTTTAAAATTAGCATTAGAATATAACTTCATACTTAGTAATGAGATAATTTTATATCTTTCCGCATCAAACTGCTATAAAAAATGAAAACATTTTTTCTTAGGTTCATAAGTACGATAATGCTTGACGGCGAACTGCCCCGACAGCCTGTTTACCCCATCGCTTATTGTGTCCCACAACATCGATTTTCCTTCAATTTAGGCCTCCCGCACAAAAGATTGACAAATCAGTTTTGCTGACATTTAATATTCATGTTGACCGACTCGGCTCCACTAAAGGGGGAATTTATAGCTCGAGGTCATTTTTTAACTTGCAAAGGACTATCGTGTTGTAGAAGGCTTCTAAGTTAAAATTTAACGTCATTACTTCAACATAATAAACTTTACAAACATTAACTATGTACAAACCCCTGACTACAAAGACAACGTTTCCGACCAGCGTCACCCAGTCAAAAATAGCACCGACTCAAAGTTAACCCATTTTTAAAATAAATGTTATAGAGGGCACCAGGTGTACCTCGGGTGTCACTGGTGCGGGTATTTTGGTTGCGTATAGTTGGCACGCTCTGAGGTGGCTTGGCAACACCACAGACCCACCAGATGGGCCCCGCGCACTGATTAATTCTCACAATATTTACTTTAACCACTCCCTCCGATATAAGGTAGATTCATTTGACCGACTAATTTTAGCCGCTGGAATAAAAGTGGCGCAAATAGAACGACATTGAGTAATAGGGCGGGGAACGAGTGAGTCAGTGTGGCTTTCTAAAGTTCTAAAACTAAACTGAGTTCTATATAATAGAAACTCTTGACTATGGTATGTGTGCACAAAACCGAAAAAAGGCAAACATCAGCACGTTCAACCTGATTGCCACAAAACCAGTTTAAAATTCATACAACCTCAAAAAGTTACGTACATTAAAAAAATTGAAAAATAATTTTTAATTTAATGACATGAATTAGTATTGTTTTATAAAGCGTAAGGCACTTTACTAGCGACGTTTGTATTCTATTGTAAGGGGATGCGCGGGGAAAATCGAACAACTTGTATTGCTTCAAATTTACCCAAGTGACACACAAGTTTAAAACAAACCTGGGCCATTAATGTCTGCACTCATGCCAGGCAGAACCTGACGTCATATTTAAAATCTTAAAAATTTTTTTTTTAAACTAAACAATTTCAACTTTTTAAAACTCCTCCAGCATCTCGAAAAAACATCTCTAACATATAAAATAAACATTAAAAAATCTTTAAAATTTCTTTTGCTCAACGTTCAAATTTCAAGCCCTAAATTTGGAAGAAAAATTTAAGTAAATATTCCGATTTTCACCTCAGAACATTTTTTATTTACCTTCGCCCGTCAATGCCATGGCGAAAGTCAGCAGATGAAGTTAGCACTAGCTATTCGCGCAGTGATACAGCGTTAGTGGTATACCCGGTTAGGGAGCAGATTTTTATTTACCTTCGCCCGTCAATGCCATGGCGAAAGTTAGCAGACGAAGTTAGCACTAGCTATTCGCGCAGTGATACAGCGTTAGTGGTATACTCAGTTAGGGAGCAGATTTTTCTAGTCGCAATAAAACGTGGTTTGCATTTGATGCAAATTTTAAAATCTGCACACAATGACCTATTGTGGCACATTGTACGACGTGTGGGAACCACTGACAATGGCCGAATTTTGACACACATAATACAGCAGTACAACTGTATTTGAATGATAGACTATGTAGGCCTATGTCGGTACGTCACCTCTTATATAGTAATGGAAACGTGCCATCTTGCTCCTTAAAACCATACGTTAGAACATGTAGAAAGTAGCATGTACGAGATATTTTCAAAAAAACTTTACTAAAACTTAACCATAACAAAACTTGATTAATACAGAGCTAAACTTTTCTGTTGAATAAAAAATTACAATTAACCTTTCACCTGCTTAAATTGCTTGAAAGTTAATACATTATACCTCACAATACGCTTATTTGAATTAATTGAGACACGTTTAATAAGAATTCTTGTCTTTCTAATCAATAGATTACAGGAGTAAAGTAAATTACTCTAATATTTTACCTAAATATTACAATTACACTTTTCACCAGTTTTAATTTTACTGGGAAGTAATATATTTTTGCTGAATATACGTCTACTTAAATTAATTGGAAAAACAATACATTAAAATTCATGAATATTCTCATTGAAAAAATAATATACACAAGAAATAATATATTAATATTTCACGTAAATATTACAACTAACCTATCACCTATTTAAATTAATTGAAAAACAGCACATTCGTAAATGAAAGAAATAATTTACGTAAGAAATAAACAATTAAAATTCAATTTATACAAAATAAAATTGAAGTAATGCATTTAAAGTTTTCGCTTCTTATTTAATATAAACGTACCAGCTGCCTAAATACACAGAAGGGCCTATTTAAAGTAGATTTCTTGCCTGCCCGAGATACAAGCAACAGTCTATAATAAATGCCTTTGCCATTTAGCTACAACACCAGACAGTAGATTTCTTGCCTGCCCGAGATACAAGCAACAATCTATAATAAATGCCTTTGCCATTTAGCTACAACACCAGACAGTAGATTTCTTGCCTGCCCGAGATACAAGCAACAATCTATAATAAATGCCTTTGCCATTTAGCTACAACACCAGACAGTAGATTTCTTGCATGCCCGAGATACAAGCAACAATCTATAATAAATGCCTTTGCCATTTAGCTACAACACCAGACAGTAGATTTCTTGCATGCCCGAGATACAAGCAACAATCTATAATAAATGCCTTTGCCATTTAGCTACAACACCAAACAGTAGATTTCTTGCATGCCCGAGATACAAGCAACAATCTATAATAAATGCCTTTGCCATTTAGCTACAACACCAGACAGTAAATTTCTTGCCTGCCCGAGATACAAGCAACAAACTATAATAAATGCCTTTGCCATTTAGCTACAACACCAGACAGTAGATTTCTTGCCTGCCCGAGATACAAGCAACAATCTATAATAAATGCCTTTGCCATTTAGCTACAACACCAGACAGTAGATTTCTTGCCTGCCCGAGATACAAGCAACAATCTATAATAAATGCCTTTGCCATTTAGCTACAACACCAGACAGTAGATTTCTTGCCTGCCCGAGATACAAGCAACAAACTATAATAAATGCCTTTGCCATTTAGCTACAACACCAGACAGTAGATTTCTTGCCTGCCCGAGATACAAGCAACAATCTATAATAAATGCCTTTGCCATTTAGCTACAACACCAGACAGTAAATTTCTTGCCTGCCCGAGATACAAGCAACAATCTATAATAAATGCCTTTGCCATTTAGCTACAACACCAGACAGTAGATTTCTTGCCTGCCCGAGATACAAGCAACAAACTATAATAAATGCCTTTGCCATTTAGCTACAACATCAGACAGTAGATTTCTTGCCTGCCCGAGATACAAGCAACAAACTATAATAAATGCCTTTGCCATTTAGCTACAACACCAGACAGTAAATTTCTTGCCTGTCCGAGATACAAGCAACAATCTATAATAAATGCCTTTGCCATTTAGCTACAACACCAGACAGTAGATTTCTTGCCTGCCCGAGATACAAGCAACAATCTATAATAAATGCCTTTGCCATTTAGCTACAACACCAGACAGTAGATTTCTTGCCTGCCCGAGATACAAGCAACAATCTATAATAAATGCCTTTGCCATTTAGCTACAACACCAGACAGTAGATTTCTTGCCTGCCCGAGATACAAGCAACAATCTATAATAAATGCCTTTGCCATTTAGCTACAACACCAGACAGTAGATTTCTTGCCTGCCCGAGATACAAGCAACAAACTATAATAAATGCCTTTGCCATTTAGCTACAACACCAGACAGTAGATTCCTTGCCTGCCCGAGATACAAGCAACAATCTATAATAAATGCCTTTGCCATTTAGCTACAACACCAGACAGTAGATTTCTTGCCTGCCCGAGATACAAGCAACAATCTATAATAAATGCCTTTGCCATTTAGCTACAACACCAGACAGTAGATTTCTTGCCTGCCCGAGATACAAGCAACAATCTATAATAAATGCCTTTGCCATTTAGCTACAACACCAGACAGTAGATTTCTTGCCTGCCCGAGATACAAGCAACAATCTATAATAAATGCCTTTGCCATTTAGCTACAACACCAGACAGTAGATGCCTTGCCTGCCCGAGATACAAGCAACAATCTATAATAAATGCCTTTGCCATATAGCTACAACACCAGACAGTAGATTTCTTGCCTGCCCGAGATACAAGCAACAAACTATAATAAATGCCTTTGCCATTTAGCTACAACACCAGACAGTAGATTTCTTGCCTGCCCGAGATACAAGCAACAAACTATAATAAATGCCTTTGCCATTTAGCTACAACACCAGACAGTAGATTTCTTGCCTGCCCGAGATACAAGCAACAAACTATAATAAATGCCTTTGCCATTTAGCTACAACACCAGACAGTAGATTTCTTGCCTGCCCGAGATACAAGCAACAATCTATAATAAATGCCTTTGCCATTTAGCTACAACACCAGACAGTAGATTTCTTGCCTGCCCGAGATACAAGCAACAATCTATAATAAATGCCTTTGCCATTTAGCTACAACACCAGACAGTAGATTTCTTGCCTGCCCGAGATACAAGCAACAATCTATAATAAATGCCTTTGCCATTTAGCTACAACACCAGACAGTAGATTCCTTGCCTGCCCGAGATACAAGCAACAATCTATAATAAATGCCTTTGCCATTTAGCTACAACACCAAACATATTAACAATAACAATTCGCTTACATAAAGCGCACAGACTGTGTTCGTCTTGTGTAGATCTTGCAATACAACGTCACAGACAAAATAAGCTTACTCTGTTCTGTAGACGGTAACAAGGAGCTATAACTACTGCAATGAGGCTTGTTCATTCCTAAGGAAAATTATCAACTGAACGAGAAAATATGAATAACTTAATGAAGCATTAAATATTTTAATAAAGGATTTTTACAAAGGAAATGTCACGATGAACTGTGAACTGGCCTTTTGATATTATCTATAAAGTCTGTCGAGATTGTCGTTCATTATTAAATAACTGTACTTGTAAAGGCTAAAAGTACTGAAGCAAAATCAATGGGGGATAGATTCGTTGCGGCATTCAGAAATGTTTACAAAATCAGAGCAGATAAATGCTTAATGAAAGACTTAGAAGTCAATTAGTCGACTGGAAACAAACAAAAGAACCAGCTCAGAAAGATTGAAAAGAAGCCCTCAAGACAATCATACACAAGAAATAGACGGTTTTACGCACGCCTGATAGAATGGGAAATAACATGACACGGGATGGGCTTAAGCTGACGGTTGCTGAAGCACAGGTCGGATAAGGGTGCAAAGCGGTGAATGGCGGACGTCGCGCATGCGTAGAGCTGCTGTATTGTTTCGTGCGTGCAGTGCGTAGCCTTGAACCAACTCAGGTCGGCTCTGAATTAACTTCTGATTATTGATTCTGATGTCGTGAGGTTTGGTTTCCTGTCCCGGATCCCCTCCCTCTCACTTCCAACAATTAAATACAACTTTATTTTTCATTATTTCCGTTTTAGTTGCATTGAAAAGGAAAATGAACCGCTTTATCACTGTTAAAACAAATGTTTAAATCGCGCAACTTGAGAATTTGTTACAACTTTGTTTTTTTTGTAGGTCAAATATAATATTGTTATATTGTGTTATAGGCCTAGTTATAGTCTGAATAATATTGTTATATTGTGCTATAGGCCTAGTTATAGTCTGAATAATATTGTTATATTGTGCTATAGGCCTAGTTATAGTCTGAATAATATTGTTATATTGTGCTATAGGCCTAGTTATAGTCTGAATAATATTGTTATATTGTGCTATAGGCCTAGTTATAGTCTGAATAATATTGTTATATTGTGCTATAGGCCTAGTTATAGTCTGAATAATATTGTTATATTGTGCTATAGGCCTAGTTACAGTCTGAATAATATTGTTATATTGTGCTATAGGCCTAGTTACAGTCTGAATAATTTTGTTATATTGTGCTATAGGCCTAGTTATAGTCTGAATAATATTGTTATATTGTGCTATAGGCCAAGTTATAGTCTGAATAATATTGTTATATTGTGCTATAGGCCTAGTTATAGTCTGAATAATATTGTTATATTGTGCTATAGGCCTAGTTATAGTCTGAATAATATTGTTATATTGTGCTATAGGCCTAGTTATAGTCTGAATAATATTGTTATATTGTGCTATAGGCCTAGTTATAGTCTGAATAATATTGTTATATTGTGCTATAGGCTTAGTTATAGTCTGAATAATATTGTTATATTGTGCTATAGGCCTAGTTATAGTCTGAATAATATTGTTATATTGTGCTATAGGCCTAGTTATAGTCTGAATAATATTGTTATATTGTGCTATAGGCCTAATTATAGTCTGAATAATATTGTTATATTGTGCTATAGGCCTAGTTATAGTCTGAATAATATTGTTATATTGTGCAATAGGCCTAGTTATAGTCTGAATAATATTGTTATATTGTGCTATAGGCCTAGTTATAGTCTGAATAATATTGTTATATTGTGCTATAGGCCTAGTTATAGTCTGAATAATATTGTTATATTGTGCTATAGGCCTAGTTATAGTCTGAATAATATTGTTATATTGTGCTATAGGCCTAGTTATAGTCTGAATAATATTGTTATATTGTGCTATAGGCCTAGTTATAGTCTGAATAATATTGTTATATTGTGCTATAGGCCTAGTTATAGTCTGAATAATATTGTTATATTGTGCTATAGGCCTAGTTATAGTCTGAATAATATTGTTATATTGTGCTATAGGCCTAGTTATAGTCTGAATAATATTGTTATATTGTGCTATAGGCCTAGTTATAGTCTGAATAATATTGTTATATTGTGCTATAGGCCTAGTTACAGTCTGAATAATATTGTTATATTGTGCTATAGGCCTAGTTATAATCTGAATAATATTGTTATATTGTGCTATAGGCCTAGTTATAGTCTGAATAATATTGTTATATTGTGCTATAGGCCTAGTTATAGTCTGAATAATATTGTTATATTGTGCTATAGGCCTAGTTATAGTCTGAATAATATTGTTATATTGTGCTATAGGCCTAGTTATAGTCTGAATAATATTGTTATATTGTGCTATAGGCCTAGTTATAGTCTGAATAATATTGTTATATTGTGCTATAGGCCTAGTTATAGTCTGAATAATATTGTTATATTGTGCTATAGGCCTAGTTATAGTCTGAATAATATTGTTATATTGTGCTATAGGCCTAGTTATAGTCTGAATAATATTGTTATATTGTGCTATAGGCCTAGTTATAGTCTGAATAATATTGTTATATTGTGCTATAGGCCTAGTTATAGTCTGAATAATATTGTTATATTGTGCTATAGGCCTAGTTATAGTCTGAATAATATTGTTATATTGTGCTATAGGCCTAGTTATAGTCTGAATAATATTGTTATATTGTGCTATAGGCCTAGTTATAGTCTGAATAATATTGTTATATTGTGCTATAGGCCTAGTTAGTCTGAATAATATTGTTATATTGTGCTATAGGCCTAGTTATAGTCTGAATAATATTGTTATATTGTGCTATAGGCCTAGTTATAGTCTGAATAATATTGTTATATTGTGCTATAGGCCTAGTTATAGTCTGAATAATATTGTTATATTGTGCTATAGGCCTAGTTATAGTCCGAATAATATTGTTATATTGTGCTATAGGCCTAGTTATAGTCCGAATAATATTGTTATATTGTGCTATAGGCCTAGTTATAGTCTGAATAATATTGTTATATTGTGCTATAGGCCTAGTTATAGACTGAATAATATTGTTATATTGTGCTATAGGCCTAGTTATAGTCTGAATAATATTGTTATATTGTGCTATAGGCCTAGTTATAGTCTGAATAATATTGTTATATTGTGCTATAGGCCTAGTTATAGTCTGAATAATATTGTTATATTGTGCTATAGGCCTAGTTATAGTCTGAATAATATTGTTATATTGTGCTATAGGCCTAGTTATAGTCTGAATAATATTGTTATATTGTGCTATAGGCCTAGTTATAGTCTGAATAATATTGTTATATTGTGCTATAGGCCTAGTTATAGTCTGAATAATATTGTTATATTGTGCTATAGGCCTAGTTATAGTCTGAATAATATTGTTATATTGTGCTATAGGCCTAGTTATAGTCTGAATAATATTGTTATATTGTGCTATAGGCCTAGTTATAGTCTGAATAATATTGTTATATTGTGCTATAGGCCTAGTTATAGTCTGAATAATATTGTTATATTGTGCTATAGGCCTAGTTATAGTCTGAATAATATTGTTATATTGTGCTATAGGCCTAGTTATAGTCTGAATAATATTGTTATATTGTGCTATAGGCCTAGTTATAGTCTGAATAATATTGTTATATTGTGCTATAGGCCTAGTTATAGTCTGAATAATATTGTTATATTGTGCTATAGGCCTAGTTATAGTCTGAATAATATTGTTATATTGTGCTATAGGCCTAGTTATAGTCTGAATAATATTGTTATATTGTGCTATAGGCCTAGTTATAGTCTGAATAATATTGTTATATTGTGCTATAGGCCTAGTTATAGTCTGAATAATATTGTTATATTGTGCTATAGGCCTAGTTATAGTCTGAATAATATTGTTATATTGTGCTATAGGCCTAGTTATAGTCTGAATAATATTGTTATATTGTGCTATAGGCCTAGTTATAGTCTGAATAATATTGTTATATTGTGCTATAGGCCTAGTTATAGTCTGAATAATATTGTTATATTGTGCTATAGGCCTAGTTATAGTCTGAATAATATTGTTATATTGTGCTATAGGCCTAGTTATAGTCTGAATAATATTGTTATATTGTGCTATAGGCCTAGTTATAGTCTGAATAATATTGTTATATTGTGCTATAGGCCTAGTTATAGTCGGAATAATATTGTTATATTGTGCTATAGGCCTAGTTATAGTCTGAATAATATTGTTATATTGTGCTATAGGCCTAGTTATAGTCTGAATAATATTGTTATATTGTGCTATAGGCCTAGTTATAGTCTGAATAATATTGTTATATTGTGCTATAGGCCTAGTTATAGTCTGAATAATATTGTTATATTGTGCTATAGGCCTAGTTATAGTCTGAATAATATTGTTATATTGTGCTATAGGCCTAGTTATAGTCTGAATAATATTGTTATATTGTGCTATAGGCCTAGTTATAGTCTGAATAATATTGTTATATTGTGCTATAGGCCTAGTTATAGTCTGAATAATATTGTTATATTGTGCTATAGGCCTAGTTATAGTCTGAATAATATTGTTATATTGTGCTATAGGCCTAGTTATAGTCTGAATAATATTGTTATATTGTGCTATAGGCCTAGTTATAGTCTGAATAATATTGTTATATTGTGCTATAGGCCTAGTTATAGTCTGAATAATATTGTTATATTGTGCTATAGGCCTAGTTATAGTCTGAATAATATTGTTATATTGTGCTATAGGCCTAGTTATAGTCTGAATAATATTGTTATATTGTGCTATAGGCCTAGTTATAGTCCGAATAATATTGTTATATTGTGCTATAGGCCTAGTTATAGTCCGAATAATATTGTTATATTGTGCTATAGGCCTAGTTATAGTCCGAATAATATTGTTATATTGTGCTATAGGCCTAGTTATAGTCCGAATAATATTGTTATATTGTGCTATAGGCCTAGTTATAGTCTGAATAATATTGTTATATTGTGCTATAGGCCTAGTTATAGTCTGAATAATATTGTTATATTGTGCTATAGGCCTAGTTATAGTCTGAATAATATTGTTATATTGTGCTATAGGCCTAGTTATAGTCTGAATAATATTGTTATATTGTGCTATAGGCCTAGTTATAGTCTGAATAATATTGTTATATTGTGCTATAGGCCTAGTTATAGTCTGAATAATATTGTTATATTGTGCTATAGGCCTAGTTATAGTCTGAATAATATTGTTATATTGTGCTATAGGCCCAGTTATAGTCTGAATAATATTGTTATATTGTGCTATAGGCCTAGTTATAGTCTGAATAATATTGTTATATTGTGCTATAGGCCTAGTTATAGTCTGAATAATATTGTTATATTGTGCTATAGGCCTAGTTATAGTCCGAATAATATTGTTATATTGTGCTATAGGCCTAGTTATAGTCCGAATAATATTGTTATATTGTGCTATAGGCCTAGTTATAGTCTGAATAATATTGTTATATTGTGCTATAGGTCTAGTTATAGTCTGAATAATATTGTTATATTGTGCTATAGGCCTAGTTATAGTCTGAATAATATTGTTATATTGTGCTATAGGCCTAGTTATAGTCTGAATAATATTGTTATATTGTGCTATAGGCCTAGTTATAGTCTGAATAATATTGTTATATTGTGCTATAGGCCTAGTTATAGTCTGAATAATATTGTTATATTGTGCTATAGGCCTAGTTATAGTCTGAATAATATTGTTATATTGTGCTATAGGCCTAGTTATAGTCTGAATAATATTGTTATATTGTGCTATAGGCCTAGTTATAGTCTGAATAATATTGTTATATTGTGCTATAGGCCTAGTTATAGTCTGAATAATATTGTTATATTGTGCTATAGGCCTAGTTATAGTCTGAATAATATTGTTATATTGTGCTATAGGCCTAGTTATAGTCTGAATAATATTGTTATATTGTGCTATAGGCCAAGTTATAGTCTGAATAAAGCTGGAATAGTGCTCTACGAAAGTAGAAGCGGCTAGAAAATAGGGGGCTCGTCACTGTTTGGCCCGAATATGACCGAACAGTCAGTATCATGTAGCCTTAGTGAAATGAGTAGTGTAGCGCGCTTTATCTGCTATTTATTAAATACGTTCTTAAAATCAAAAAAACGGTTGGATTAAGCCTTAAATGTTTCGATTATGATGGCTGGAAATGGAGTTAGCGAATATTTAACATCACTGAAAAATAAATAAGTTCAATCTAGAAATATCTTTAGGTATAAAGACTCTGTGACGTGTTGGGTGTTTCTTTTTCTATTTACGATGTGTAGGAGTTGTAGGTTTGCGTTAATGAGCCTTAATTT
This sequence comes from Prosapia bicincta, assembly GCA_036971475.1. NCBI lineage: Eukaryota > Metazoa > Arthropoda > Insecta > Hemiptera > Cercopidae > Prosapia > Prosapia bicincta. Next base: position 46,072,058 of record JBAIZL010000007.1, read on the forward strand.
ATTTGTGTGTTTTTAATCGATTAGTGAAATGACTGTCTGCATGTCTTATATAGACGGTGAGACTGTCGTTACGTACTCTTGTATACTCCTGATATATTGTGTCTATCCTGTTCTGTTGGGCTGTATAGTTATTTTTATATTGTGTTACATGCTACTTTGTATCTGAATCCGCGTAAAGACGCTATTTTGAAAATCTGTATTTGTTTTTAGTTCTTTTATTGCTGCAGATGCCAATGTGTGTATGTGTGTGTGTGTGTGTTTGTGTGTGTGTGTTTGTGTGTGTGTGTGTGTGTGTGTGTGTGTGTGTGTGTGTGTGTTTTTTGTTACATTTTGTTTACTATGTTGTCTATTGGTGTTTTTGTATCAGTTTCGAGGTATCGGACCGGTTGTTTAGTATTTATAAATGAAGCTTTGAAAGAGTTAATATCGGTGACCATTGAGCTGAGACCATTAGCCAGTGAATCGTAAACAGTGTAGCATCAGAGAGATTTAATGCCGGGATAGCTCGAATTCAAACGAGTTGACAAATCCGATAACTTACTATTAATCAAAGACATGTGATGAAAGCAGGACAAAAGCACTGTGAGGTAACACTTTGTACTCTTGAACAAAGCAAATAAGGTCCATACTAACACTGTAATCCGAATAATTGCGCCTTAACGCGAAGTAGGCGGTCTATGTAAGAAGATTACTGCAAAAGATACTTCACGCGGCTAAAGAAAATTTTAATTTAAGAAAAAGGCCTTGTAAGGATGAGTGATTAGGTCACAAAAGAAATAGTTATAAAGAAAAGAAGAAATGGGTCAATTAGAAAAAGAAAGTCTATCTTGATGAGAATTATCGTAGAGTTGGAAAATCAAACGAAGGATAAAATAAAATTTAAACAATGAAGCAATCATACGATAGGTGTTATAAAAACTGCTGTCAGATCGTAAAACCAAATAAACTTTTGAAAATTATTGCTAAATTATATTTTATGATCGCAAAAACTTTCGTTTTATCCAAGTTAAGTTTTTATCAGAAAAACCACACGTGAAAACTTACAGATACCAACAAATGAGCCTTTACATTAGTATGGTACAATCTGGATAACAGTGAAATAAAGCTGGAACAATCAATGCACAATACCAACACTGCATTTCCTGGAATTCAATGTTTTATTGTTGTTTACAAGGCCACACAATTTACCTGATTGTTTTACACTCCAAATATTTCCTGCATTCGTTTACACCTACATTAGTTCACGTTGAAACTATTTCCACTGAGTTTCGTGTAAAATAAGTGTTCTGACCAATCTCCCTTTTTTATGTTTTGCACTAAATTGTTTTTTATTAATAAATCGTTAAATTCTCAAACGTGCTTCATGTACACGTCCCTGCCTGTTCGATGACATTATCACCACAACAGACTTATTACAATAGATCTACTTCATGTACACGTCCCTGCCTGTTCGATGTCATTATCACCACAACAGGCTTATTACAATAGATCTACTTCATGTACACGACCCTGCTGTTCGATGACATTATCACCACAACAGACTTATTACAATAGATCTACTTCATGTACACGACCCTGCTGTTCGATGACATTATCACCACAACAGACTTATTACAATAGATCTACTTCATGTACACGACCCTGCTGTTCGATGACATTATCACCACAACAGACTTATTACAATAGATCTACTTCATGTACACGTCCCTGCCTGTTCGATGTCATTATCACCACAACAGACTTATTACAATAGATCTACTTCATGTACACGTCCCTGCTGTTCCATGACATCATCACCACAACAGACTTATTACAATAGATCTACTTCATGTACACGACCCTGCTGTTCGATGACATCATCACCACAACAGACTTATTACAATAGATCTACTTCATGTACACGACCCTGCTGTTCGATGACATTATCACCACAACAGACTTATTACAATAGATCTACTTCATGTACACGACCCTGCTGTTCGATGACATTATCACCACAACAGACTTATTACAATAGATCTACTTCATGTACACGACCCTGCTGTTCGATGACATTATCACCACAACAGACTTATTACAATAGATCTACTTCATGTACACGACCCTGCTGTTCGATGACATTATCACCACAACAGACTTATTACAATAGATCTACTTCATGTACACGACCCTGCTGTTCGATGACATCATCACCACAACAGACTTATTACAATAGATCTACTTCATGTACACGTCCCTGCTGTTCGATGATATAATCACCACAACAGACTTATTACAATAGATCTACTTCATGTACACGTCCCTGCTGTTCCATGACATCATCACCACAACAGACTTATTACAATAGATCTACTTCATGTACACGACCCTGCTGTTCGATGACATTATCACCACAACAGACTTATTACAATAGATCTACTTCATGTACACGACCCTGCTGTTCGATGACATTATCACCACAACAGACTTATTACAATAGATCTACTTCATGTACACGACCCTGCTGTTCGATGACATAATCACCACAACAGACTTATTACAATAGATCTACTTCATGTACACGTCCCTGCTGTTCCATGACATCATCACCACAACAGACTTATTACAATAGATCTACTTCATGTACACGACCCTGCTGTTCGATGACATTATCACCACAACAGACTTATTACAATAGATCTACTTCATGTACACGACCCTGCTGTTCGATGACATAATCACCACAACAGACTTATTACAATAGATCTACTTCATGTACACGTCCCTGCTGTTCCATGACATCATCACCACAACAGACTTATTACAATAGATCTACTTCATGTACACGTCCCTGCTGTTCGATGACATAATCACCACAACAGACTTATTACAATAGATCTACTTCATGTACACGACCCTGCTGTTCGATGACATTATCACCACAACAGACTTATTACAATAGATCTACTTCATGTACACGACCCTGCTGTTCGATGACATAATCACCACAACAGACTTATTACAATAGATCTACTTCATGTACACGTCCCTGCTGTTCCATGACATCATCACCACAACAGACTTATTACAATAGATCTACTTCATGTACACGACCCTGCTGTTCGATGTCATTATCACCACAACAGACTTATTACAATAGATCTACTTCATGTACACGACCCTGCTGTTCCATGACATTATCACCACAACAGACTTATTACAATAGATCTACTTCATGTACACGACCCTGCTGTTCGATGACATTATCACCACAACAGACTTATTACAATAGATCTACTTCATGTACACGTCCCTGCTGTTCCATGACATCATCACCACAACAGACTTATTACAATAGATCTACTTCATGTACACGACCCTGCCTGTTCGATGACATCATCACCACAACAGACTTATTATAATAGATCTACTTCATGTATACGTCCCTGCTGTTCCATGACATCATCACCACAACAGACTTATTATAATAGATCTACTTCATGTACACGTCCCTGCTGTTCCATGACATCATCACCACAACAGACTTATTACAATACATCTACTTCATGTACACGTCCCTGCTCTTCGATGACGTCATCACCACAACAGACTTATTACAATAGATCTACTTCATGTACACGTCCCTGGATGATCCCTTGTTTTGACTAGGGACTTTTGTCTCTCCTACACTCACAATCCTTCCTTATCGTTCACCGTCCTTATCGATAACAGTCACTGCCTTAAGGGAAATGTTGCAATGGAATCTCAGTCATTGGTTTATAGATGTAGGGCGCATTTGGCAGTTTAATAAATCTCTACATGAAACAATTTATTTTGTTTTAAAATCCTTATGGGGAAATCTAAATAGTGGCTGCACGCTTTGCCTGACACGTTTTCCACAAGGTTGAAATCATTTTTTTTTTTAGTACTACAACGTTTTGTTCCATATGATAGAACTAAAATAGCAAAATATATCTGATTAGCAGCGCCTTGATTGTTTCCTCCCCTTGGTTTCCCGGGTCTGGTCCACCAAAACCTGGCCAGTCCTCGTGACGTCCTATAAAGAGAAGGAATCAGGAGCAATTGTCCGCCAACCAAGCATTTTCTTTTCATGGGCAATCAGGAGATAGTGAAATGAAACAGCACGGTGAGTGTCGAGGGATGACAAAACGTGTCAGGAAAAACCCTGGACCTAGGATATCCTCGTCCTAATGTGCATCTTTATGCTTGATACAAAAAATAAACATTTTTAGTATAAATTAAAAGTATGGGAAGTCGTTTTTGCTAGTAGAACCTTCATAGAAGTAGAATTTGATAATTTTGCTATTTCTGTTTAGAGACTGCATATTGCCAGATAACTAAAAAAACTAATGGTTTTGATATTTCATAATTTATTTTTTATTTAGTTTGATTAATAATTTTTGTTGTAGTAAATAAAATTTGTTACTATGATACATTTTATTACAAATTTATGCTGAATGTGTTTAATTTTTATTCCGGCAGTAAATATGTTTTTTTAATATATGATTTAAAAATAAACAAACATTAGCATGATTATATGTTTGACTCTATAAATAATACAAAAAAATGTCCGCCCCCCGAACCCTCCAAAAAACCAGACTAGTCATCTTATAACTTTCTATGACAAAATTTTGCAATATAATTCCCCAATCTATTTACAAAATTATTGTATATACCCTCCCGAGCACAATAAATCTCCGGAATTAATCATACGTTGCAATGTAAAATTACGTGGTGACACAACGGACGACCGCTTTATTGTTGCTTGGCTCTGAGCGACGCTTTCAAACGAATACTTTGCTAGATGCAGGCCAGATTAAAAATAATAAACGAAGAATCGAGATTTGATTTACAGTGAACTCCCGATTATCCGTGGAATAGGGTGGCCAGGCAACGCCGGATAACGAATTCCTCGGATAATCCGCTATGAACAAAGAATACGCAAAACGATCGATAATCGATTATTATACCATAAGTTACACAAATAATGACCCCGGTTAATGCAATTCACAAATAATCTTCAGAGGACAAAATAAATACAGAAAATAATTTAAAATGTCGATGTATTATAACATGTACATTTATATGTCTAACTATTTACAATACGTACATAAGTATATGTCAAAAGTAAGTATGTATGTATATATGTAATTCCTTTACACATAATACTTTCACTTTTTAACAAAAAAATCTGTCACTTTCGTTTGTTTTTTGTGAGCATTGGTTTAGCTTTAATGTGCGATCTAAGTTTCTTGAGAACCATTTTGTCGCACAGTGTCTACTTGTGTCATAAAGCCATAAAAATCGGAATTGTATATGACAGACATGGATAATGCATATGTCACGTTCTAGACTATTTATAGCCGAGATTAGCAAACATTTGTTTACAATCTTATGATACACATAGGTTTTCGGGCGTCCAAGCATTTTGTCACTGTCTCTTATATACAGTAGTCTGCTCGACCCTTTTATTTCGCTGGCCTGCGTCGGGATACTTTCCCTTTCAATGTAAAAATTAGTACGTACATATTTACATATCTATTCCCTTCATCTTAACTTCCGTTAAGCCTTATATGTATTTACGTCGTAATTCACCGTTTGGAAATTTAAATACATGAATTTGATTGGAATAAAAATTGGATATTTGTAAACAATGGCTAACCCCGGATCATCCGCAAACCGGTTAATCCGCCCACGGATAATCGGGAGTTTACAGTATTTAATAATGTTATTTTTTTTTAGTATTATTTAGCTTGAAGAAAGGGCATGAAGCTCCATTTAGTAGCGGTTACCCCCTATTTAAATTACCCCCAGCGAGCTGCCTCACAAGCGCATACGGTTAGAATCCCTACTCCACGCGAGGCAAACGCCTTGATTACTCATGTACCAAGCTGTCAAGCACCTTCCTTGGAGAATTAGAAGATAGTGAAATGAAACAGTACGATAATGTCACGCTTGGAGGATGAAACCTCGTGTCAGATCATCCAGGATACCTGTGGGCTAGGAGAACCTTAAGCATGCCGCAGCTCTGTTTGGTAGCGGTAATCCTATGGTAAAAATAAAAACTCTTATGGTAGCTGAAAAAACAATTTATAGTCTACGGCGTAAGTCGTAAATACGTTAAGATCACTGGATGTGGAAGGGTGAAGAAAAGATAAGATAAAATAATTATCAATTACGTAAAATACCCTTCTCCCCTGCGTGGGCAGGATGCCTCTCTGAAAGGTACACCTGTTCTGTCCTACAGCATTTTGCAAATTTTTAAAATAAAAAATTACTTTTAAACATTCACAGAGACCTTTTTTCCAAGTAATTTATTTTCGCGAACCTGTAAAAGTCGTCAGACAGCATCACTTAGCTTTGTCGTAGCATCTGTAGCAAGTAGAAACTTGAAATCCGTCGAAAAGAGAAAATCCTATTGCATGTTTTATACGATAGGGTTGTCACCAAATCAGCATCTTATTCTGGTCGTTTCTTCAATATTTCTCCCCATCTTTCGACACAGTAGAACCATCCCCACTTTACACACGAAGAATTTAACTAGGCCCTTTTAAAGTGGAAATATTTTTAAATGTGTTACTTGGCTATGATAATACTTGTACGTTTCTTGTCTTACTCTTAGTTTCTAATCTCTCATTAGACACGACGACCTCCAAGCCATCCTGTGCGCCTCGAAGAATCTTCACACGTTACAGGAAATTCCCGATCAGAATTTACTTATATAACGTATTGTTGAGGAACACAATTGCTTTTCTACGTTTCCAAGGTAACTGGACAACAATAGTTGGGAATCATGATGACCTCGGTGCCATCAAGGTCAGATGGAGCCCGCGAACAGAACAATCGAATATGTTAAGCGTGTTTCTTTTACTGAGTGTTGAAGGATGCGTCAGAGGACCGGTCCTGATCTAGGAACAAGGTCATCAGATGTACAAGACAAACTAGCTTTTCCAGGCTATAAATTAGTACATATCGTAATACCATATAATTATGTTTATGTTAATAAACCGGTTCATCTTCATAGATTTGATAAGATAGCTTTATATATATATATATATAACCTAAACTCGAAGTTAGTAACTCGATTCCGAAATGTACAATGATTATTTCAATTGTGGAGGTCTTTTAAAGGTCAAACTGAATTTTCCGTGTTCGCCGCTCTCTGTCCTGGACTGTGTAGCTACAACGAATTCCTGTTTATATGTAGTCGCCTTTAATGAAGCTCTTCCCCATGTAACAAAGTGTATTTTCATGTCACGCACGCCTTTAAAGCTTTTTTCTGTGTCTATTTATTTGTCTGTGTTTATTTAATTCGTTACCCATTATGATTATAGTCCCTTAGGAAATTTATTTATTCAGTTACGCCAATAATAAAAGCAGTATGAAAGTTGGTTAAAGGAAACTTGTATTGAATTACAACCCAAAAAATCCACTAATTTATCCTCTTCATTTAGTTTTCAAAGTCTAAAGTTAGATTTTAAACTTGTTCACGTTTTAATATAATTTCCGTTCCCTCCTAATTGCAACCATTAGTTAAGTAATACGATGACGATCGAAGCGGGCTGCTTGCTTAATTACTTTCAAAAACAAGAAGTGTTTAAAAGTGTAAAGAGGAATATAAAAAAATGTTTCAGGTAACCTTAATAAAAACAATATCGAGAGAAACTTGAGCCGGCAAATATTAAGAGAATCAAGATGTTTACATGACAATATTCAAGAGAAATAACTGGAGGTTTTACATTAATAAATCAGGCTATCACTGGAGACGAAGTTAAACAACTGCATGTATTACAATAGAACAAGAACAACAGAAACTATATTATACAACATGACGGTCCACACAGTAATAACTTGCGAAGCGGTACCGAAACAAGATGGAGTACCACCTCAGGGGATCACAAGAATGGATATTGTGACACAAGAGGTTAGAAAAGAATGAAAACTAATGAAATGAGATCATGTTGAAATATGCAGAGTAGGAACGAACGTTTGTTAAAGTAGTAGGAGGGCTCCTGGAGTCGGCATGCTCGTGACGTAACGAGCTGGATGGACAGACGATGAAGGGGTTGCGGAAAGCATCATAGCCTCTAGGGGGTGAGTAATACGAATCGGTTGATCTTGTTTTCTTATATTCTTTGATTTCAGATTCAATTACAGGCCAAACCCAACTCGGCATTTACTTGGTTTCTCAATGTACACAAAACACAAGCAAAAGTAAATTTATGAATAGAGAGATGAATTGTTGTTTTTAGCAACAATAAAGTCGTTTTTCTGAGGTAGAGATAATATTTTTATAAATTGATTACTCGTCTCGTCTGTCTGAAAAGGAATTCAATAAAAGCATAACTAACTTTATTTCGTCGCGTTTGCTAAGAGAGTTTATAAAATGAACTCGTTTATTGACGAGACGAAAATACCCCCAACGCAAACATGTCAAACGCGTTCGAGTCGTGCAAATTTGAAAGCATAAAACCATCACAACACTTTCCTTCAGATAGGTTCCTCAACAAATAGTTACTTACACGCTACTTAAGCCGTAAGCCGAATGACGTCACGCACTAACACACGCTATATCTATTCCCGTTTAACAAAGCCCGATTAATGAATAAACGTGGAAACGTTCTCTTGCTTATTTTTCCATTATACTTTCTAAAACACTTTGTACACAGAGCCACAATGAATAGACGACACCCTCTTAGCGAGGCTTAGCATATTTATGAACTTTTAAAATATTCTTCACCCTAAATAAAACATAACTTGTATAAAAATGAAGGGGTTGAATTGAGCTCATTAACTGTATACGTTTAAACAAGCTTTTCTGTGGAAATGGAACCAAAATATAATAAAAAAATTGGAAGATTAAAAGGCAACAAATATAAACCTCTTTTATTTTATGTTTATTTTTGTAAATCTATAATGACAAATATAATAAATACACTAGCAAAAACAAAACATCACTAAAATAAACGTATTGTATTAAGATTTGTAGAGAACTCTGAATCTGTTTGTAAATCTAACAGACTTACGTCTCGACAGGTTAGGAACTGTGGCGTAATTCGTGTTATTATTTTGCCGGAACAGCAATGGCTTAAAATAAACGTATTGTATTAAGATTTGTAGAGAACTCTGAATCTGTTTGTAAATCTAACAGACTTACGTCTCGACAGGTTAGGAACTGTGGCGTAATTCGTGTTATTATTTTGCCGGAACAGCAATGGCTTAAAATAAACGTATTGTATTAAGATTTGTAGAGAACTCTGAATCTGTTTGTAAATCTAACAGACTTACGTCTCGACAGGTTAGGAACTGTGGCGTAATTCGTGTTATTATTTTGCCGGAACAGCAATGGCTTAAAATAAACGTATTGTATTAAGATTTGTAGAGAACTCTGAATCTGTTTGTAAATCTAACAGACTTACGTCTCGACAGGTTAGGAACTGTGGCGTAATTCGTGTTATTATTTTGCCGGAACAGCAATGGCTTAAAATAAACGTATTGTATTAAGATTTGTAGAGAACTCTGAATCTGTTTGTAAATCTAACAGACTTACGTCTCGACAGGTTAGGAACTGTGGCGTAATTCGTGTTATTATTTAATAGGCCGCTTTGGGAATATCTCACAGAAATATTTATTTCCTATTGTCGGTCCTGACTGAGTGTATGGGGCCGTTATATTTGTTTGATAAATATATTCTATTTTAAAGGAAGGGAAAGTATTGTAATTTTTTTAATAAAAATAAAATTACTTCGTAATTCTTTATACCAAATATTTTTCGTTTATTTTTACTTTATTTTACAGGATTTTTCTCCGTGCAAAATATACAGTCAGGCCTATTAGTCAGTGGGACTATACAGCAGAAATGAATCTTCATTCTGAACTTTATAGAAATTTTAATAGAATCTGTTTAATTTAGTTAGTAATAAAAAACCTTAATCGATTTCGTAAAAGTAGTTATTGTAAAAAATATATTTGACCAATATAACTGAAATTAGTTCTTAAAAAGTGACGAGCCTAAGTTTTAACTTAAAAAATTGGAATAAATCTATAAAACTCATCATTATTTAGAGTAATGAGATTCAGTTTATCGAAATATAAATGTATTAATAACTAAATAATGTAAAGCAAAAAATGTAACATAACCAATTTGTTAAGACAGCTGGTCTACAACATAAAATCAGCTGTTCGATGAAATCATATGTTATTACTAATTTAAGCTAAAATATGGAAGAGCATTCTCTTACGTATACAATCAGACCTCCCATAGAAGTCTTTTAATATTTTATTGTTAAATATAAAAATTAACGACAAAGAAATATATTGCTTTAATTCAAAGGAAATACAAGTAAATCCATAGTAATTAAACTTTAGGAGGCCTCAATCTGTTTGAAATAATCGTATTTTACCTGAAAAGGAATTCACCAAGAATCTTGTTTGCATCCAAGTCTCTGCTTACCTGGAAAATAGAAACGCAATATTAACAGAGGAGTAAAAGAAAATAAGTCCCTACTTCTACGTAGTTACAAAAGGCTACGAGTTGACAAGACCTCACGTGGAATCCAATAACATATGAATTATTACAATTTAAGCCTTTTTAAAAAAATATTATTTATACATATCTAAAATAAATAGCTATAAATATAAAGTATAATGTTATACAACAAATGCTTTCATTACGTGTAAGATCTGTTAGATACTAATTCCTGCATTACTATTTGAAAATATTTTTATTAATTATCAGTTTATAAAAGTATTATTTGACATTTTAATAAATTTTACTACGATACATTTTAATATACACTAATTAAAATTATTGTTATTTTTATTTGTCACGTAAAACTTCTGCAGAAGATATGACATTTTTAGAACGATAAGTTCAACTTATTGTTTTCAATACGTAAATTTACACATAATATTAACATTTCTCAATCAATTGTTTGCTTTTTTTGTCAGATTTCCATATTATATTCATTGTAATTTATATTTTTTAAAGAACCTCCTATAGAGGCTGCCATCTATAGCGACAATTGCGAGCGTGCGTTGGCGTGACCGACCTACAGTGCACTTTAAGTGACCTTGAGGCCCGGATGCAAACAAACACTATCATAGTCCGTAAGATGACAAAAGCCAAGGCAAAGAAATGTGCAAAAATAAAGTAACTAAAAATACTGTGTTTGGTCGTTATAATAAACAAACCTATAAGTACACGGATGTTTGGACCCACAGAATAGGGGATTCGGTAAATATGAAATATTTGAGCTTTACTTCAAGATTTTTACATTTTCTGTACTAATAAATAAAGAGAATCAGTGAACGTGTCACCAAAATGTAGCGTTGGGCAACCTTTCCAGTTGCAGAATACGCTTTCCCAGTTCCTTTACTGTGGGCCAATGTACGGCCTCTGGTCTCTTTGATTGTAGTTTGTCCCAGAACGGCCAGGCCTGGCAAGCTGGTCGGGAGGGTGACGGAAAGCTTCTTGATCCCCTAGGTGCCATGTAGGGGAGGAAATACTATACACAAACTACACAACACAAAACACAAAACAGCTTGGATCTATAGTGTTTGCACCCAGTATCACGGCAAAATAGATAAAGTACGCAACCAAGGTAAGTAGGCTTTACGTATAGGTTTCGTATTCTATCGCGCTCTTGCAGTGAAAAGTGTTTACAGAAAGTAAAAAGCAGCTAACGCTGTCTCCCAGTTACACGATATCGCGTCTGTCAGGTCGTCAAAGCGGTGCTTGGTTGTAGTTGTATGGCTGTGCAAGACGCGGAACACGCACGCACACGCACATACACACACACACACACACACACACACACACACACACAACGCAGACCCTAAGTAGTAATGCATAGACTCATCTTTAACATAATTTGTCTCACTATAATTTTATGGTCGGCGTTACTTTCTATATAAATTAGTTTTATTCTAAAACAATACAGGTATGTCTTTGGCAAGTGAAAATAATATGATTACAATCCATAAAATCAAGACCCCCTCCCTTAAGAACTAAAGTTTACCCCATAAAATTAAAGAAGCGTGCACAGGAAAGCATTGTGATATGCTCAGGAGAATGGTATGTTGCACACGCAAGTAAGACACCCTCCCTTAAGAACTAAAGTTTACCCCATAAAATTAAAGAAGCGTGCACAGGAAAGCATTGTGATATGCTCACGAGAATGGTATGTTGCACACGCAAGTAAGACCCCCTCCCTTAAGAACTAAAGTTTACCCCATAAAATTAAAGAAGCGTGCACAGGAAAGCATTGTGATATGCTCAGGAGAATGGTATGTTGCACACGCAAGTAAGACCCCCTCCCTTAAGAACTAAAGTTTACCCCATAAAATTAAAGAAGCGTGCACAGGAAAGCATTGTGATATGCTCACGAGAATGGTATGTTGCACACGCAAGTAAGACCCCCTCCCTTAAGAACTAAAGTTTACCCCATAAAATTAAAGAAGCGTGCACAGGAAAGCATTGTGATATGCTCACGAGAATGGTATGTTGCACACGCAAGTAAGACCCCCTCCCTTAAGAACTAAAGTTTACCCCATAAAATTAAAGAAGCGTGCACAGGAAAGCATTGTGATATGCTCACGAGAATGGTATGTTGCACACGCAAGTAAGACCCCCTCCCTTAAGAACTAAAGTTTACCCCATAAAATTAAAGAAGCGTACACAGGAAAGCATTGTGATATGCTCAGGAGAATGGTATGTTGCACACGCAAGTAAGACCCCTCCCTTAAGAACTAAAGTTTACCCCATAAAATTAAAGAAGCGTGCACAGGAAAGCATTGTGATATGCTCACGAGAATGGTATGTTGCACACGCAAGTAAGACCCCTCCCTTAAGAACTAAAGTTTACCCCATAAAATTAAAGAAGCGTGCACAGGAAAGCATTGTGATATGCTCACGAGAATGGTATGTTGCACACGCAAGTAAGACCCCTCCCTTAAGAACTAAAGTTTACCCCATAAAATTAAAGAAGCGTGCACAGGAAAGCATTGTGATATGCTCACGAGAATGGTATGTTGCACACGCAAGTAAGACCCCTCCCTTAAGAACTAAAGTTTACCCCATAAAATTAAAGAAGCGTGCACAGGAAAGCATTGTGATATGCTCACGAGAATGGTATGTTGCACACGCAAGTAAGACCCCTCCCTTAAGAACTAAAGTTTACCCCATAAAATTAAAGAAGCGTGCACAGGAAAGCATTGTGATATGCTCACGAGAATGGTATGTTGCACACGCAAGTAAGACCCCTCCCTTAAGAACTAAAGTTTACCCCATAAAATTAAAGAAGCGTGCACAGGAAAGCATTGTGATATGCTCACGAGAATGGTATGTTGCACACGCAAGTAAGACCCCTCCCTTAAGAACTAAAGTTTACCCCATAAAATTAAAGAAGCGTACACAGGAAAGCATTGTGATATGCTCAGGAGAATGGTATGTTGCACACGCAAGTAAGACCCCTCCCTTAAGAACTAAAGTTTACCCCATAAAATTAAAGAAGCGTGCACAGGAAAGCATTGTGATATGCTCAGGAGAATGGTATGTTGCACACGCAAGTAAGACCCCCTCCCTTAAGAACTAAAGTTTACCCCATAAAATTAAAGAAGCGTACACAGGAAAGCATTGTGATATGCTCAGGAGAATGGTATGTTGCACACGCAAGTAAGACCCCCTCCCTTAAGAACTAAAGTTTACCCCATAAAATTAAAGAAGCGTGCACAGGAAAGCATTGTGATATGCTCACGAGAATGGTATGTTGCACACGCAAGTAAGACCCCCTCCCTTAAGAACTAAAGTTTACCCCATAAAATTAAAGAAGCGTACACAGGAAAGCATTGTGATATGCTCAGGAGAATGGTATGTTGCACACGGAAGTAAGACCCCCTCCCTTAAGAACTAAAGTTTACCCCATAAAATTAAAGAAGCGTACACAGGAAAGCATTGTGATATGCTCAGGAGAATGGTATGTTGCACACGCAAGTAAGACCCCCTCCCTTAAGAACTAAAGTTTACCCCATAAAATTAAAGAAGCGTAGACAGGAAAGCATTGTGATATGCTCAGGAGAATGGTATGTTGCACACGCAAGTAAGACCCCCTCCCTTAAGAACTAAAGTTTACCCCATAAAATTAAAGAAGCGTGCACAGGAAAGCATTGTGATATGCTCAGGAGAATGGTATGTTGCACACGGAAGTAAGACCCCCTCCCTTAAGAACTAAAGTTTACCCCATAAAATTAAAGAAGCGTGCACAGGAAAGCATTGTGATATGCTCAGGAGAATGGTATGTTGCACACGCAAGTAAGACCCCCTCCCTTAAAAACTAAAGTTTACCCCATAAAATTAAAGAAGCGTACACAGGAAAGCATTGTGATATGCTCAGGAGAATGGTATGTTGCACACGCAAGTAAGACCCCCTCCCTTAAGAACTAAAGTTTACCCCATAAAATTAAAGAAGCGTGCACAGGAAAGCATTGTGATATGCTCACGAGAATGGTATGTTGCACACGCAAGTAAGACCCCCTCCCTTAAGAACTAAAGTTTACCCCATAAAATTAAAGAAGCGTACACAGGAAAGCATTGTGATATGCTCAGGAGAATGGTATGTTGCACACGGAAGTAAGACCCCCTCCCTTAAGAACTAAAGTTTACCCCATAAAATTAAAGAAGCGTACACAGGAAAGCATTGTGATATGCTCAGGAGAATGGTATGTTGCACACGCAAGTAAGACCCCCTCCCTTAAGAACTAAAGTTTACCCCATAAAATTAAAGAAGCGTACACAGGAAAGCATTGTGATATGCTCAGGAGAATGGTATGTTGCACACGCAAGTAAGACCCCCTCCCTTAAGAACTAAAGTTTAAACCATAAAATTAAAGAAGCGTGCACAGGAAAGCATTGTTATATGCTCAGGAGAATGGTATGTTGCACACGGAAGTAAGACCCCCTCCCTTAAGAACTAAAGTTTACCCCATAAAATTAAAGAAGCGTGCACAGGAAAGCATTGTGATATGCTCAGGAGAATGGTATGTTGCACACGCAAGTAAGACCCCCTCCCTTAAGAACTAAGGTTTACCCCATAAAATTAAAGAAGCGTGCACAGGAAAGCATTGTGATATGCTCAGGAGAATGGTATGTTGCACACGCAAGTAAGACCCCCTCCCTTAAGAACTAAAGTTTACCCCATAAAATTAAAGAAGCGTGCACAGGAAAGCATTGTGATATGCTCAGGATAATGGTATGTTGCACACGCAAGTAAGAACCCCTCCCTTAAGAACTAAAGTTTACCCCATAAAATTAAAGAAGCGTGCACAGGAAAGCATTGTGATATGCTCAGGAGAATGGTATGTTGCACACGCAAGTAAGACCCCCTCCCTTAAGAACTAAAGTTTACCCCATAAAATTAAAGAAGCGTACACAGGAAAGCATTGTGATATGCTCAGGAGAATGGTATGTTGCACACGCAAGTAAGACCCCCTCCCTTAAGAACTAAAGTTTACCCCATAAAATTAAAGAAGCGTGCACAGGAAAGCATTGTGATATGCTCAGGAGAATGGTATGTTGCACACGCAAGTAAGACCCCCTCCCTTAAGAACTAAAGTTTACCCCATAAAATTAAAGAAGCGTGCACAGGAAAGCATTGTGATATGCTCAGGAGAATGGTATGTTGCACACGCAAGTAAGACCCCCTCCCTTAAGAACTAAAGTTTACCCCATAAAATTAAAGAAGCGTACACAGGAAAGCATTGTGATATGCTCAGGAGAATGGTATGTTGCACACGCAAGTAAGACCCCCTCCCTTAAGAACTAAAGTTTACCCCATAAAATTAAAGAAGCGTGCACAGGAAAGCATTGTGATATGCTCAGGAGAATGGTATGTTGCACACGCAAGTAAGACCCCCTCCCTTAAGAACTAAAGTTTACCCCATAAAATTAAAGAAGCGTACACAGGAAAGCATTGTGATATGCTCAGGAGAATGGTATGTTGCACACGCAAGTAAGACCCCCTCCCTTAAGAACTAAAGTTTACCCCATAAAATTAAAGAAGCGTACACAGGAAAGCATTGTGATATGCTCAGGAGAATGGTATGTTGCACACGCAAGTAAGACCCCCTCCCTTAAGAACTAAAGTTTACCCCATAAAATTAAAGAAGCGTGCACAGGAAAGCATTGTGATATGCTCAGGAGAATGGTATGTTGCACACGCAAGTAAGACCCCCTCCCTTAAGAACTAAAGTTTACCCCATAAAATTAAAGAAGCGTGCACAGGAAAGCATTGTGATATGCTCAGGAGAATGGTATGTTGCACACGGAAGTAAGACCCCCTCCCTTAAGAACTAAAGTTTACCCCATAAAATTAAAGAAGCGTACACAGGAAAGCATTGTGATATGCTCAGGAGAATGGTATGTTGCACACGCAAGTAAGACCCCCTCCCTTAAGAACTAAAGTTTACCCCATAAAATTAAAGAAGCGTACACAGGAAAGCATTGTGATATGCTCAGGAGAATGGTATGTTGCACACGCAAGTAAGACCCCCTCCCTTAAGAACTAAAGTTTACCCCATAAAATTAAAGAAGCGTACACAGGAAACCATTGTGATATGCTCAGGAGAATGGTATGTTGCACACGCAAGTAAGACCCCCTCCCTTAAGAACTAAAGTTTACCCCATAAAATTAAAGAAGCGTACACAGGAAAGCATTGTGATATGCTCAGGAGAATGGTATGTTGCACACGCAAGTAAGACCCCCTCCCTTAAGAACTAAAGTTTACCCCATAAAATTAAAGAAGCGTACACAGGAAAGCATTGTGATATGCTCAGGAGAATGGTATGTTGCACACGCAAGTAAGACCCCCTCCCTTAAGAACTAAAGTTTACCCCATAAAATTAAAGAAGCGTACACAGGAAAGCATTGTGATATGCTCAGGAGAATGGTATGTTGCACACGGAAGTAAGACCCCCTCCCTTAAGAACTAAAGTTTACCCCATAAAATTAAAGAAGCGTGCACAGGAAAGCATTGTGATATGCTCAGGAGAATGGTATGTTGCACACGCAAGTAAGACCCCCTCCCTTAAGAACTAAAGTTTACCCCATAAAATTAAAGAAGCGTGCACAGGAAAGCATTGTGATATGCTAAGGAGAATGGTATGTTGCACACGCAAGTAAGACCCCCTCCCTTAAGAACTAAAGTTTACCCCATAAAATTAAAGAAGCGTACACAGGAAAGCATTGTGATATGCTCAGGAGAATGGTATGTTGCACACGCAAGTAAGACCCCCTCCCTTAAGAACTAAAGTTTACCCCATAAAATTAAAGAAGCGTACACAGGAAAGCATTGTGATATGCTCAGGAGAATGGTATGTTGCACACGCAAGTAAGACCCCCTCCCTTAAGAACTAAAGTTTACCCCATAAAATTAAAGAAGCGTACACAGGAAAGCATTGTGATATGCTCAGGAGAATGGTATGTTGCACACGCAAGTAAGACCCCCTCCCTTAAGAACTAAAGTTTACCCCATAAAATTAAAGAAGCGTACACAGGAAAGCATTGTGATATGCTCAGGAGAATGGTATGTTGCACACGCAAGTAAGACCCCCTCCCTTAAGAACTAAAGTTTACCCCATAAAATTAAAGAAGCGTACACAGGAAAGCATTGTGATATGCTCAGGAGAATGGTATGTTGCACACGGAAGTAAGACCCCCTCCCTTAAGAACTAAAGTTTACCCCATAAAATTAAAGAAGCGTGCACAGGAAAGCATTGTGATATGCTCAGGAGAATGGTATGTTGCACACGCAAGTAAGACCCCCTCCCTTAAGAACTAAAGTTTACCCCATAAAATTAAAGAAGCGTGCACAGGAAAGCATTGTGATATGCTCAGGAGAATGGTATGTTGCACACGCAAGTAAGACCCCCTCCCTTAAGAACTAAAGTTTACCCCATAAAATTAAAGAAGCGTGCACAGGAAAGCATTGTGATATGCTCAGGAGAATGGTATGTTGCACACGCAAGTAAGACCCCCTCCCTTAAGAACTAAAGTTTACCCCATAAAATTAAAGAAGCGTACACAGGAAAGCATTGTGATATGCTCAGGAGAATGGTATGTTGCACACGGAAGTAAGACCCCCTCCCTTAAGAACTAAAGTTTACCCCATAAAATTAAAGAAGCGTACACAGGAAAGCATTGTGATATGCTCAGGAGAATGGTATGTTGCACACGCAAGTAAGACCCCTCCCTTAAGAACTAAAGTTTACCCCATAAAATTAAAGAAGCGTACACAGGAAAGCATTGTGATATGCTCAGGAGAATGGTATGTTGCACACGCAAGTAAGACCCCTCCCTTAAGAACTAAAGTTTACCCCATAAAATGGAAGAAGCGTGCACAGGAAAGCATTGTGATATGCTCAGGAGAATGGTATGTTGCACACGCAAGTAAGACCCCCTCCCTTAAGAACTAAAGTTTACCCCATAAAATGGAAGAAGCGTGCACAGGAAAGCATTGTGATATGCTCAGGAGAATGGTATGTTGCACACGCAAGTAAGACCCCCTCCCTTAAGAACTAAAGTTTACCCCATAAAATGGAAGAAGCGTGCACAGGAAAGCATTGTGATATGCTCAGGAGAATGGTATGTTGCACACGCAAGTAAGACCCCCTCCCTTAAGAACTAAAGTTTACCCCATAAAATGGAAGAAGCGTGCACAGGAAAGCATTGTGATATGCTCAGGAGAATGGTATGTTGCACACGCAAGTAAGACCCCCTCCCTTAAGAACTAAAGTTTACCCCATAAAATGGAAGAAGCGTGCACAGGAAAGCATTGTGATATGCTCAGGAGAATGGTATGTTGCACACGCAAGTAAGACCCCTCCCTTAAGAACTAAAGTTTACCCCATAAAATGGAAGAAGCGTACACAGGAAAGCATTGTGATATGCTCAGGAGAATGGTATGTTGCACACGCAAGTAAGACCCCCTCCCTTAAGAACTAAAGTTTACCCCATAAAATGGAAGAAGCGTGCACAGGAAAGCATTGTGATATGCTCAGGAGAATGGTATGTTGCACACGCAAGTAAGACCCCCTCCCTTAAGAACTAAAGTTTACCCCATAAAATGGAAGAAGCGTGCACAGGAAAGCATTGTGATATGCTCAGGAGAATGGTATGTTGCACACGCAAGTAAGACCCCTCCCTTAAGAACTAAAGTTTACCCCATAAAATGGAAGAAGCGTACACAGGAAAGCATTGTGATATGCTCAGGAGAATGGTATGTTGCACACGCAAGTAAGACCCCTCCCTTAAGAACTAAAGTTTACCCCATAAAATTAAAGAAGCGTACACAGGAAAGCATTGTGATATGCTCAGGAGAATGGTATGTTGCACACGCAAGTAAGACCCCTCCCTTAAGAACTAAAGTTTACCCCATAAAATTAAAGAAGCGTGCACAGGAAAGCATTGTGATATGCTCAGGAGAATGGTATGTTGCACACGCAAGTAAGACCCCCTCCCTTAAGAACTAAAGTTTACCCCATAAAATTAAAGAAGCGTACACAGGAAAGCATTGTGATATGCTCAGGAGAATGGTATGTTGCACACGGAAGTAAGACCCCCTCCCTTAAGAACTAAAGTTTACCCCATAAAATTAAAGAAGCGTACACAGGAAAGCATTGTGATATGCTCAGGAGAATGGTATGTTGCACACGGAAGTAAGACCCCCTCCCTTAAGAACTAAAGTTTACCCCATAAAATTAAAGAAGCGTACACAGGAAAGCATTGTGATATGCTCAGGAGAATGGTATGTTGCACACGCAAGTAAGACCCCCTCCCTTAAGAACTAAAGTTTACCCCATAAAATTAAAGAAGCGTACACAGGAAAGCATTGTGATATGCTCAGGAGAATGGTATGTTGCACACGGAAGTAAGACCCCCTCCCTTAAGAACTAAAGTTTACCCCATAAAATTAAAGAAGCGTACACAGGAAAGCATTGTGATATGCTCAGGAGAATGGTATGTTGCACACGCAAGTAAGACCCCCTCCCTTAAGAACTAAAGTTTACCCCATAAAATTAAAGAAGCGTGCACAGGAAAGCATTGTGATATGCTCAGGAGAATGGTATGTTGCACACGGAAGTAAGACCCCCTCCCTTAAGAACTAAAGTTTACCCCATAAAATTAAAGAAGCGTACACAGGAAAGCATTGTGATATGCTCAGGAGAATGGTATGTTGCACACGCAAGTAAGACCCCCTCCCTTAAGAACTAAAGTTTACCCCATAAAATTAAAGAAGCGTACACAGGAAAGCATTGTGATATGCTCAGGAGAATGGTATGTTGCACACGCAAGTAAGACCCCCTCCCTTAAGAACTAAAGTTTACCCCATAAAATGGAAGAAGCGTGCACAGGAAAGCATTGTGATATGCTCAGGAGAATGGTATGTTGCACACGCAAGTAGGCCTATAATATATTGATGGAGATACGTTGTCAGGTGTAGTCTATGTTGCTCTTTCAATCCGTATATTCAATTTGTATTCATACATTGGACGTATTTTACGAATGCATTTCCGTTTATATATTTCCACGTTTAAAGTCCAATCTGGATACAGAATTTTTTTGGTGACGGCCACTGTAAATTGGACCTGTGATCGGACAACTTCCTCAAGATGTTGGCAGAGCTCTTCAAGGCTGAGGGAAGGGCTTCACAAAGATATGTACACACTTCGAGACGACCAACGGCGATATCCCTTAGAAAACCTATCTCTGTGCTATGAAAGAATTTTTATTTTTGCTATTTTTTAAAAAGGGATTCCTTTTGCTTTAGCAATTTTTTGGAAGTAATGTAACATACGGTGTGTGTTCCCGCGCGGGAAAGGACTATTGTAATGAACAAAATGTGTCCTACAACCAGAAATATGTGGGAGAATAGTATCTCCGTGGGGAGAGTTTAGGAAGATACCACACGTAAGGTATAACTCCTCTCTGTATGGAAGAGGATGAATTGTAGGTAGAAACAAAACGCTGTCCAAGATTCATAGAGGTCTCTTGAAGGTAATAGCTCGGAAGAAAGTATTGTCAACAAGTAGGAGGATCATTCTTACACAATTATTAGAAAAAAGTGTCAACTTTTAGGTGTAATTGATTATTTAACCCTTCATGTCGACGCTCGCGGTAACCCTGCACGGTTAGTTGTTCCAGTTTTATGTTACTCTACTTATTGTACCTCCAGGATATAATGTCTATGCACATGCCCCCCACTAACGGGATATGGCGGAGTGTTTACGTTATTAAATAATGTGCAAGATGTAAAATATCCTGTCTGGAGTACTTCTTACATTTCCCACGGGACACCAGGATACAAGGGGTAATGGATTCCATCACCATCTCAAACAGACAACGTATACAGAGTGTGCCGATTGCTAGGTGCACTTTGCAATGGTGCCGTTTCTAGGGCTTGCGCACTAGCCTGATTGGGGGGGGGGGGGGGTTGGCATGTGACATTGTCACCTGAAGGTATAAATAACGATACTATACCATTTGGTAAATGCTACGAGACATATACCATAATGTTTTGATTATAAACTTTCATTTTCATGTATTTTATTTCAAACTTTTTACTACCAATGTCTTGCAAAATACTGATTTTCAGAGGGTCCGTGAAAATTGCTTTTTGTTTCTCCTTGGAGAAGGAAAATCTCAAAATACTCAACGGAGAGCATTATCGATTGTACAAACATTGTGCTGGCAACATGGCATGCTTTGTTTCTTACTGAACAACTCGTGTGTAGATTACTTCTCGCTATGAGCATTAATTTCAATGCTGCATTGCCTTTTCGAAGACATGATTTTCCGACTGTCAAATAACGTAAAATTATGTTATAAAATCTCCGATATATATAAAATATATACAAATCTAATTGTGTGTGTGTGTGTGTGTGCGTGCGTGTGCGTGTGCGCGCGCGCGTGTGTGTGTGCGCGCGCGCGCGCGCGCGCGCGTGTGTGTGTGTGTGTGTGTGTGTGTGTTCTTCAGTCACGTACAAATTACTTTACCCATTGAGCTGAAATTTTACATAGACATTCTTTAGAGTCCCTTGTTAAAGGCATATTGTTATTCAGAAATTCCGTCAGTACACCGCCCCACGGGCTTGGAAAACCCCCTTAACACTCAATTTTCTATACTCCATTTAATACTTAACTTCATTTAATCGGCTGATAATCACCTGAAACAGTCTCTTTTAAACACATCGAAACAGCTGATAGTAATTGTTTGCTATTCATCTTTCTAGGTTAGTTTACTTTACAAATGTAATGTTACAAGCAGATGCTTTTCCTTCCCTTTGGTTTTCAAGACAATAATCATTAAGTTCATAGTTTGATATATTTATTGGGAACTAATCTATACTATTATATAAAAATCTAATGGTGTCTGTCTGTGTGTGTATTTCTCATTCACGTAAGTACTACTGGACCCATTGAGCTGAAATTTGGTATTTATTTCCCAGAAAAAATTACACCGGGCACCGAAGAAATTCAATATCACATACCCTTCATGTATTTAAAAACAAATCTTACTTGGTATATTTGCGAGTGGACTTTTACATTTTCGGGGCTGTCCCTTTACTTTAATGGAAACACATGTTTACAGTGCTATGAACGCACTACGAGTGTCTGTCAGTACTTTCCATATTTAAACATTAGTTCAAGCAGTATTTTTATTGCAGAGTCTTAGTTAGAGAAACGCTCGGTTCCATTGTCGGCACATTTGATGAACTCTTCCATATCAATGGGATATAAAATATTAATGTACTAGTAGCCATAAAGAAATATTTGTACGCTATTTCATATTTTTCTAAATCCTAATTTTTGTAGTGGGCTACATACTTTTCATAAAAAGCTTTTTTTATAAATAAAAAGTCCTAGAAAATGTGTACTTTGGCATTTACATGGATTACTTTTAAACACACACACACCCACACACACACACACACACACACACTCCACCACCACCGCACACGCACACGCATAAACGCATACACGCACACACACACACACACACACACACACACACACACACACACACACACACACACACACACACACACACACACACACACACACCAACACAGTTGAATTTTTAACGCTGCAACTATTTTTAAATTTCTTCAATTTGAAATTTTAAGTTTTTTGTATGCTATATTTTATATTTTGATGAACCAAAAAATATACAAAAAAGGGCTACATTTTCTAAACGTTTATTCGATTTTCTATACAAGACATAATATGAACAACAATTTTTTAAAGTCAATTCCTACTTTGGTCAAGAAAGAAGAATTTTACTTTAGTTACATTTTATTAAAAATTTTCAATTATAAATAAAGTAACATTATAACCTATGCATTGAAAATTAGCTGTTTTTCGAAATCATATGTTATCACTTATTTTACATCAACTTGCATACCATGACCCTTTTGTGAAAAGGTTTTCTCTTATATAAAACTAAACTTAATTTATTATTAAATTAATTTAATGAATTAATACTTGAAAAAACTGTATTGACATCTAGTGTCATTAACTACAAGTAAAACAATGTATTTATAACGAATTGAAAAATATATACGTGACATGTAATGCATTATAATTTTGCTTTCTCGTTGAGCAGTAACGTGACATGTAATGCATTATAATTTTGCTTTCTCGTTGAGCAGTAACGTGACATGTAATGCATTATAATTTTGCTTTCTCGTTGAGCAGTAACGTGACATGTAATGCATTATAATTTTGCTTTCTCGTTGAGCAGTAACGTGACATGTAATGCATTATAATTTTGCTTTCTCGTTGAGCAGTAACGTGACATGTAATGCATTATAATTTTGCTTTCTCGTTGAGCAGTAACGTGACATGTAATGCATTATAATTTTGCTTTCTCGTTGAGCAGTAACGTGACATGTAATGCATTATAATTTTGCTTTCTCGTTGAGCAGTAACGTGACATGTAATGCATTATAATTTTGCTTTCTCGTTGAGCAGTAACGTGACATGTAATGCATTATAATTTTGCTTTCTCGTTGAGCAGTAACGTGACATGTAATGCATTATAATTTTGCTTTCTCGTTGAGCAGTAACGTGACATGTAATGCATTATAATTTTGCTTTCTCGTTGAGCAGTAACGTGACATGTAATGCATTATAATTTTGCTTTCTCGTTGAGCAGTAACGTGACATGTAATGCATTATAATTTTGCTTTCTCGTTGAGCAGTAACGTGACATGTAATGCATTATAATTTTGCTTTCTCGTTGAGCAGTAACGTGACATGTAATGCATTATAATTTTGCTTTCTCGTTGAGCAGTAACGTGACATGTAATGCATTATAATTTTGCTTTCTCGTTGAGCAGTAACGTGACATGTAATGCATTATAATTTTGCTTTCTCGTTGAGCAGTAACGTGACATGTAATGCATTATAATTTTGCTTTCTCGTTGAGCAGTAACGTGACATGTAATGCATTATAATTTTGCTTTCTCGTTGAGCAGTAACGTGACATGTAATGCATTATAATTTTGCTTTCTCGTTGAGCAGTAACGTGACATGTAATGCATTATAATTTTGCTTTCTCGTTGAGCAGTAACGTGACATGTAATGCATTATAATTTTGCTTTCTCGTTGAGCAGTAACGTGACATGTAATGCATTATAATTTTGCTTTCTCGTTGAGCAGTAACGTGACATGTAATGCATTATAATTTTGCTTTCTCGTTGAGCAGTAACGTGACATGTAATGCATTATAATTTTGCTTTCTCGTTGAGCAGTAACGTGACATGTAATGCATTATAATTTTGCTTTCTCGTTGAGCAGTAACGTGACATGTAATGCATTATAATTTTGCTTTCTCGTTGAGCAGTAACGTGACATGTAATGCATTATAATTTTGCTTTCTCGTTGAGCAGTAACGTGACATGTAATGCATTATAATTTTGCTTTCTCGTTGAGCAGTAACGTGACATGTAATGCATTATAATTTTGCTTTCTCGTTGAGCAGTAACGTGACATGTAATGCATTATAATTTTGCTTTCTCGTTGAGCAGTAACGTGACATGTAATGCATTATAATTTTGCTTTCTCGTTGAGCAGTAACGTGACATGTAATGCATTATAATTTTGCTTTCTCGTTGAGCAGTAACGTGACATGTAATGCATTATAATTTTGCTTTCTCGTTGAGCAGTAACGTGACATGTAATGCATTATAATTTTGTTTTCTCGTTGAGCAGTAACGTGACATGTAATGCATTATAATTTTGCTTTCTCGTTGAGCAGTAACGTGACATGTAATGCATTATAATTTTGCTTTCTCGTTGAGCAGTAACGTGACATGTAATGCATTATAATTTTGCTTTCTCGTTGAGCAGTAACGTGACATGTAATGCATTATAATTTTGCTTTCTCGTTGAGCAGTAACGTGACATGTAATGCATTATAATTTTGCTTTCTCGTTGAGCAGTAACGTGACATGTAATGCATTATAATTTTGCTTTCTCGTTGAGCAGTAACGTGACATGTAATGCATTATAATTTTGCTTTCTCGTTGAGCAGTAACGTGACATGTAATGCATTATAATTTTGTTTTCTCGTTGAGCAGTAACGTGACATGTAATGCATTATAATTTTGTTTTCTCGTTGAGCAGTAACGTGACATGTAATGCATTATAATTTTGCTTTCTCGTTGAGCAGTAACGTGACATGTAATGCATTATAATTTTGCTTTCTCGTTGAGCAGTAACGTGACATGTAATGCATTATAATTTTGCTTTCTCGTTGAGCAGTAACGTGACATGTAATGCATTATAATTTTGCTTTCTCGTTGAGCAGTAACGTGACATGTAATGCATTATAATTTTGCTTTCTCGTTGAGCAGTAACGTGACATGTAATGCATTATAATTTTGTTTTCTCGTTGAGCAGTAACGTGACATGTAATGCATTATAATTTTGCTTTCTCGTTGAGCAGTAACGTGACATGTAATGCATTATAATTTTGCTTTCTCGTTGAGCAGTAACGTGACATGTAATGCATTATAATTTTGCTTTCTCGTTGAGCAGTAACGTGACATGTAATGCATTATAATTTTGCTTTCTCGTTGAGCAGTAACGTGACATGTAATGCATTATAATTTTGCTTTCTCGTTGAGCAGTAACGTGACATGTAATGCATTATAATTTTGCTTTCTCGTTGAGCAGTAACGTGACATGTAATGCATTATAATTTTGCTTTCTCGTTGAGCAGTAACGTGACATGTAATGCATTATAATTTTGTTTTCTCGTTGAGCAGTAACGTGACATGTAATGCATTATAATTTTGCTTTCTCGTTGAGCAGTAACGTGACATGTAATGCATTATAATTTTGCTTTCTCGTTGAGCAGTAACGTGACATGTAATGCATTATAATTTTGCTTTCTCGTTGAGCAGTAACGTGACATGTAATGCATTATAATTTTGCTTTCTCGTTGAGCAGTAACGTGACATGTAATGCATTATAATTTTGCTTTCTCGTTGAGCAGTAACGTGACATGTAATGCATTATAATTTTGCTTTCTCGTTGAGCAGTAACGTGACATGTAATGCATTATAATTTTGTTTTCTCGTTGAGCAGTAACGTGACATGTAATGCATTATAATTTTGCTTTCTCGTTGAGCAGTAACGTGACATGTAATGCATTATAATTTTGCTTTCTCGTTGAGCAGTAACGTGACATGTAATGCATTATAATTTTGCTTTCTCGTTGAGCAGTAACGTGACATGTAATGCATTATAATTTTGCTTTCTCGTTGAGCAGTAACGTGACATGTAATGCATTATAATTTTGTTTTCTCGTTGAGCAGTAACGTGACATGTAATGCATTATAATTTTGCTTTCTCGTTGAGCAGTAACGTGACATGTAATGCATTATAATTTTGTTTTCTCGTTGAGCAGTAACGTGACATGTAATGCATTATAATTTTGCTTTCTCGTTGAGCAGTAACGTGACATGTAATGCATTATAATTTTGCTTTCTCGTTGAGCAGTAACGTGACATGTAATGCATTATAATTTTGCTTTCTCGTTGAGCAGTAACGTGACATGTAATGCATTATAATTTTGCTTTCTCGTTGAGCAGTAACGTGACATGTAATGCATTATAATTTTGCTTTCTCGTTGAGCAGTAACGTGACATGTAATGCATTATAATTTTGCTTTCTCGTTGAGCAGTAACGTGACATGTAATGCATTATAATTTTGTTTTCTCGTTGAGCAGTAACGTGACATGTAATGCATTATAATTTTGCTTTCTCGTTGAGCAGTAACGTGACATGTAATGCATTATAATTTTGCTTTCTCGTTGAGCAGTAACGTGACATGTAATGCATTATAATTTTGCTTTCTCGTTGAGCAGTAACGTGACATGTAATGCATTATAATTTTGCTTTCTCGTTGAGCAGTAACGTGACATGTAATGCATTATAATTTTGCTTTCTCGTTGAGCAGTAACGTGACATGTAATGCATTATAATTTTGCTTTCTCGTTGAGCAGTAACGTGACATGTAATGCATTATAATTTTGCTTTCTCGTTGAGCAGTAACGTGACATGTAATGCATTATAATTTTGCTTTCTCGTTGAGCAGTAACGTGACATGTAATGCATTATAATTTTGCTTTCTCGTTGAGCAGTAACGTGACATGTAATGCATTATAATTTTGCTTTCTCGTTGAGCAGTAACGTGACATGTAATGCATTATAATTTTGCTTTCTCGTTGAGCAGTAACGTGACATGTAATGCATTATAATTTTGCTTTCTCGTTGAGCAGTAACGTGACATGTAATGCATTATAATTTTGCTTTCTCGTTGAGCAGTAACGTGACATGTAATGCATTATAATTTTGCTTTCTCGTTTAGCAGTAACGTGACATGTAATGCATTATAATTTTGCTTTCTCGTTTAGCAGTAACGTGACATGTAATGCATTATAATTTTGCTTTCTCCAGTAATATTATTTTGGAATTTTAATAAAAGAAAATACCGTTACACCTCTTTTAAGAAGAAATATAATGAAAAAAAGTAAAAGAAACCAACCAGAGTTCTAAGAGCAAAGAAGGAAATACCTCGTGTTGAGGGCAGGATTAGTTACATGGAGTGGGTTGAAGGAGAGATTCTCACGCTACCCCGGTAATAACAGAACTTGGAGTGGGTTGAAGGAGAGATTCTCACGCTACCCCGGTAATAACAGAACTTGGAGTGGGTTAAAGGAGAGATTCTCACGCTACCCCGGTAATAACAGAAATTGGAGTGGGTTAAAGGGGAGATTCTCACGCTAACCCGGTAATAACAGAACTTGGAGTGGGTTAAAGGAGAGATTCTCATGCTACCCCGGTAATAACAGAACTTGGAGTGGGTTAAAGGAGAGATTCTCACGCTACCCCGGTAATAACAGAACTTGGAGTGGGTTAAAGGAGAGATTCTCACGCTACCCCGGTAATAACAGAACTTGGAGTGGGTTGAAGGAGAGATTCTCACGCTAACCAAATAATAACAGAACTTGGAGTGGGTTAAAGGAGAGATTCTCACGCTACCCCGGTAATAACAGAAATTGGAGTGGGTTAAAGGGGAGATTCTCACGCTAACCCGGTAATAACAGAACTTGGAGTGGGTTAAAGGAGAGATTCTCATGCTACCCCGGTAATAACAGAACTTGGAGTGGGTTAAAGGAGAGATTCTCACGCTACCCCGGTAATAACAGAACTTGGAGTGGGTTAAAGGAGAGATTCTCACGCTACCCCGGTAATAACAGAACTTGGAGTGGGTTGAAGGAGAGATTCTCACGCTACCCCGGTAATAACAGAAATTGGAGTGGGTTAAAGGAGAGATTCTCACGCTACCCCGGTAATAACAGAACTTGGAGTGGGTTGAAGGAGAGATTCTCACGCTACCCCGGTAATAACAGAACTTGGAGTGGGTTGAAGGAGAGATTCTCACGCTAACCAGGTAATAACAGAACTTGGAGTGGGTTAAAGGAGAGATTCTCACGCTATCCCGGTAATAACAGAAATTGGAGTGGGTTAAAGGAGAGATTCTCACGCTACCCCGGTAATAACAGAACTTGGAGTGGGTTAAAGGAGAGATTCTCACGCTACCCCGGTAATAACAGAACTTGGAGTGGGTTGAAGGAGAGATTCTCACGCTAACCAGGTAATAACAGAACTTGGAGTGGGTTAAAGGAGATATTCTCACGCTACCCCGGTAATAACAGAACTTGGAGTGGGTTAAAGGAGAGATTCTCACGCTATCCCGGTAATAACAGAAATTGGAGTGGGTTAAAGGAGAGATTCTCACGCTACCCCGGTAATAACAGAACTTGGAGTGGGTTGAAGGAGAGATTCTCACGCTACCCCGGTAATAACAGAACTTGGAGTGGGTTGAAGGAGAGATTCTCACGCTAACCAGGTAATAACAGAACTTGGAGTGGGTTAAAGGAGAGATTCTCACGCTACCCCGGTAATAACAGAACTTGTAGTGGGTTAAAGGAGAGATTCTCACGCTACCCCGGTAATAACAGAACTTGGAGTGGGTTAAAGGAGAGATTCTCACGCTATCCCGGTAATAACAGAAATTGGAGTGGGTTAAAGGAGAGATTCTCACGCTACCCCGGTAATAACAGAACTTGGAGTGGGTTAAAGGAGAGATTCTCACGCTTCCCCGGTAATAACAGAACTTGGAGTGGGTTAAAGGAGAGATTCTCACGCTACCCCGGTAATAACAGAACTTGGAGTGGGTTAAAGGAGAGATTCTCACGCTACCCCGGTAATAACAGAAATTGGAGTGGGTTAAAGGAGAGATTCTCACGCTATCCCGGTAATAACAGAAATTGGAGTGGGTTAAAGGAGAGATTCTCACGCTACCCCGGTAATAACAGAACTTGGAGTGGGTTAAAGGAGAGATTCTCACGCTACCCCGGTAATAACAGAACTTGGAGTGGGTTGAAGGAGAGATTCTCACGCTACCCCGGTAATAACAGAACTTGGAGTGGGTTGAAGGAGAGATTCTCACGCTAACCAGGTAATAACAGAACTTGGAGTGGGTTGAAGGAGAGATTCTCACGCTACTCCGGTATTAACAGAACTTGGAGTGGGTTAAAGGAGAGATTCTCACGCTAACCAGGTAATAACAGAACTTGGAGTGGGTTAAAGGAGAGATTCTCACGCTACCCCGGTAATAACAGAACTTGGAGTGGGTTAAAGGAGAGATTCTCACGCTACCCCGGTAATAACAGAACTTGGAGTGGGTTAAAGGAGAGATTCTCACGCTATCCCGGTAATAACAGAAATTGGAGTGGGTTAAAGGAGAGATTCTCACGCTACCCCGGTAATAACAGAACTTGGAGTGGGTTAAAGGAGAGATTCTCACGCTACCCCGGTAATAACAGAACTTGGAGTGGGTTGAAGGAGAGATTCTCACGCTAACCAGGTAATAACAGAACTTGGAGTGGGTTAAAGGAGAGATTCTCACGCTACCCCGGTAATAACAGAACTTGGAGTGGGTTAAAGGAGAGATTCTCACGCTACCCCGGTAATAACAGAAATTGGAGTGGGTTAAAGGAGAGATTCTCACGCTATCCCGGTAATAACAGAACTTGGAGTGGGTTAAAGGAGAGATTCTCACGCTATCCCGATAACAACAGGATTAACTAACGCGTACTAGTTGTAACTAAGCTGAGTGGATTAAACTCGTTTCGATAACCTAGCTGTCATCATCATTGGACAGAGCTACACTCTGCGATAGGAAATATAACTTGTAAGGGACTATATTTAACAAGTTGCAAGTGCACTTCTAATTATTAATAATGATTTTTTTATTCGAGCGAGTTCGATGTAATAAACTTTATTATTGCAAGTTTCTGTTGGCCTTGTTTCTAGATTAATTACCAAATGACTCCAATCGTTTACCTTGAAGACTAAGATATTCACTGACTAAGTACCCTGTGCAATTGCTTGCTTCTAAAGCAGGAAACGAGGTTTGGAAGTATAACGTCCTCGCGGCAGAACTAATTTGGCGACCAAACAAAGGCCTAGTAAAGTTAGCAGAAGTGAGTTTGTTCCTCTTGTTTGCTTAAAGTCACTTCACTCGCCTGTGTTTCTCCTATATCACTGGGTTTAACTTGAAGTCCGAACAGGCCTACATTAACATGTAAAGTAAAAGTTTAATTTGTCTATAAGCACAAACATAAAAAAGATTTGTTTCAACAATGAGAACTTATCTTTTAGCTCCATCTTACAGTTTGCAAAGTAATATTGTTGACAACAACGAGAAATTACAGTTTTTCAATAATTCAATAATACACAGTAAAAGTTTCGCCTGCAATTAAAGAGTTCTTTATACTAGAATCAATTTTTCCAAGATTGGAATTACCTCGATGAGTTCATTTGTAACAAAACAGACATCAAATACAATTTTAACTAATGTAATTAACGAAACAAAATTTGCCTTTTTAAAAAAAGTTTAAAATGTTTTTTTTTTCATAAAACTCACAATCTTTGACGGAACAGTTTGTGGTGATTTGAGTTTGGCGGCGTTAACAGTTGCGTGTTGCCAAAACCATACAAACCTTTAAAAACTATCTTTCCATGATTTAGCGTTGGAAGTGTTGGTGCATGGATCGGTGGTTCTCTTTCTATGTAGTTTTAGGACGATCAGTGAGACTGTTAACGTCTATGAAGGATAAAACTAGGTTTAGAATGTTGGTAGGATTGGCGGGACAACATATATGCAATTAGTCCCAGATGTAAAGGGGATTATACTATTCGGTATGCAAGTACATGATGCGGGTCTACTTTCTATCGGGACCTGCTTTCAAAGTCTAACTGGGTAGGTGATCCCCCCTCCTCTAGCACCAAGTCCGTAGTCTGGGGGTTCCGACCCTTAGGTAACCCTCAGGGGGATGTGGGACAGGTGGAGCTGAAATGGTGCGAATGGTGCAAGTGTGAAAAGTAAGAAGGAGTATTAGGTATTTGAATGTTTCGTGGAGAATCTGATGAGTCAAAAAGAGTGTCCTTGGGCGGGGCTAGGAGGAGTGAATGGATAGGGCGTTTAAGGAGTACGACATCCCGCTACGTCAAGTTCCAGCCGGTGCTGAAGGGCGTGGTAAGCTGTAGTAGTACCACTAACCGCTTGCGGCTGGAGGGACTGCGGCATCGGGGCTTAGTAGCCAAAATGGTACCACGGCCCATGTACTCAGCCCAATTAGTTTCTATCCTCCGGGTACAAGATTGAAGACAAGTTTCGTGGGTAGTGGTTTTTCATGCTAGTGTAGACTCTGTTCAGGAGGCGAAGAC